>KK351138.1:140698-178903 GCA_000671755.1 Glossina brevipalpis | reverse complement strand
AAAAAAAAAAAAAAAAAAATTTCAAAAAAAAAAATAAAAAAAAATAAAAAAAAAAATTTTTTTTTTAATTTTTTTTATATATTTTTTTTGAAATTTTTTTTTTTTTTTTTTTCTAAAATGTTGTGGCAGGTGAATGAGGTCAGGTCTGTGTTAAATGATTTCGAAAAAAAAAAAAAAAAAATTTCAAAAAAAATATATAAAAAAAATTAAAAAAAAAATTTTTTTTTTTTTAATGATAAACCCCGAAAACAGTATTTTGAAGCTATTTTTTTCCTAAGCTAATATAATAAAATGAAAAGAGCGTTTAATAATTTAAAGTACAACTCGAACCTACCGGTATGAAGAGCGAAAGGAAAACATGTTGCACAGTATATACAATATATATATATATAAATGATGTGAATTTTTTCCACTTCGTATCAAATATTTGTGGAATTTTATTATGCGAATAACAATAAAAAAATAACGATGAATAAATGAATAATAAAAAAAAGAAAGGTAAGAAACTAGTTGCTCTTCTACGTAAACAAACAGTTAGACTCTATTGTTATTTTACATATTCCACCGTTATTAAGTATTAGTAAATTAATTTTATTATTCTTTTCTCAATAAAAAGGGGAAACATTCACATAACGTAAAGCGAAGTCTATTCATCCTTAAAATTGTTTAAATTCGTAATAAATTAAAAACTGACTGACTTGAGACATACATTTTGAAATGAATTTCAAAGTTTAATTTTAAAAACGGATATGATCGATTCATATATACAATATGAAATAATTGCCAATAGCAAGGAAAGCTCGAAAGAAATATTTGCAAATATCAATACATCTTCAATAATAAATGACGAAACACTGCAGAAAATGAATTTGAAATTTGGCACAATTTACCACGGAGTTATCCTATACTTATATACTTATATACATTGACATGACATGACCGAAATTACCAAATAACCAAACGTAACATTGATATATTTTTGTTTAAGGTGGTGTTGATATTCAATATGCGCCTCAGCCTCAAGACGAATACAACTTTTTTAATTGTGTCGTTTTTACTGGAAATTGAGTTATTTTTTATGATAATGTGAATGAATAAGGATAAGAAAATTCAATCGTCTAACCTAAAATCAACGTAGTCATTCCACAGAACGTTTAGGCATACATGCATACATACATATATACACACGTATACATAAAATTTATAGAAAAAAAAAGAAACATTGAAATAAAATTGAGCACAAGAGGAAAAGAGAGGGAGAGAGATTTTAAAAAGACTTTTGACTTGATGCCAAACAAATTGTTAACTAAAACAAATGTATATAAATTAATATCTACTATAAAACAACAACAACAACAACAACAACAAGTGCACAAATAAATATTAACAAGTGAGAAAGTTATACTCGGCTGTGCCGAATCTTTTATACCCACCTCCCCCCTCCTTATTTTAAAAAAGGAGAAACTAAATTATCATAGGTGGGCGTGGCAATAAAAGAACTCCCAATGTCTCTGCCCAATTTGATATCTTCATTTTTACGGCCACGAAAATCTTTACTACAGACATTACACAGACGGACAGACGGACATGCTTAAATCGATTCTAAATTTGATGCTCATCAAGAATATATATGCTATGTGTGGGGTCTCTGAAGTTTGCTTTTGGTAATTACAAAATAAATGACAAAATGAAATATATCCTTCACGTTCGGTGGTGGGTATAAAAACAAAAATGCAAAAAAAAAAAAGAAACAAATAAAATACCACGAAATCTTTGAAGAGAATTTTCATATAAAAAACGCTGTATTAATATTTGCGATGTTCTTGTTTAACTTGATGATGATAATTGTGCCAGAGTGTTTTTTTTAGACTTTTGCTTTAAACCCAAACAGAAAAATAATAAAAAAAAAAAAATAGATGGTATATAAAAGCATCCTTTTTTTTCTGTTTCACGCAAAACAAAAAGAAAAGAAAATGCGATGTAATAATGGAAACAGAAAATGAGCAAAGAAATAATTATCACATTTGGAAAACGCAAAGAGAATTTTTTTTTAATATAAATTGAAATATAATCGTCTAATAGTCAAATGCTTACTTCAAAACCGCAAAGCGTTTATGAAGTCAAAGAAAACATATTTTTTTTTTTTTCAGAAAAAGTTCAAACGGGTATAAACAAAACTGCCTAGGAAAGGCATAGTATACAACTCGTAACTTTAATCGAGAACCCCGTTAAACGCGTTAAAATTTGTATTTAACAGTTCGTTTTGCAACTATTATGGGTCGATGTTATATCTTTATATCAAACAGAAGCCAATAAAATTCTATCAACCCTAGGACCGTCTACAAGATTAGTGTAAAGAAAGTTTCAAAACAACAGATAAACAAATATTTCACTTATTCTCTTGAGATGATATGCATTATCATGCGTGAACAAGAAATTTTTTAAACTTAATAAATATAATAAATATTTCGTTTTAATATTATAGAAACCAAGGTTATTGCAAAGCAGTATTATAGGCTTAGTAACAGATGGGCTGAAAAGTTCGTAGGCTGACACATAGATCGCGCTACCAGTATTAAATAAAAAATAAAAAGACACGTGTATAAATTTAACAGCTGTGTTATACTATTAGTATGTGAGTTATAGTAATTTTAGTGAATCAACTTTTGTTAGTTTGAAAAAATGGATAAAAAGGAGTTTCGTGTGTTAGTCAAGTATTACTTATTGGCGAAAAAAAATACTATTAAAGGCAAGGCTTAGCTTGATAAACATTATTCGGACTTTAAACCAGAAAAATCAGCCGTAGAGAAATGGTTGGCTGAATTTAAACGAGGCGAAATGAGTACCGAGGACGATGCACTCAGTGGACGCCCCAAAAAGGATGTTACCGACAAAAATATCAAAAAAGTCCACAAAATAATTTCGGATAACTGTAAAGTGAAGTTGATTGAGATAGCTGAGACCCTAAACATATCAAAGGAACGTGTTGGACATATCATGAATGAATATTTGGATATGCGAAAGGTCCGTTCAAAGTGGGTGCCGCCGCGCGAGCTCACAATCGACCAAAAACAGCAACGAATTGATGATTCTAAACAGTGTTTGGAGCTGTTCAATCGTAATAAACCAGAAGGTTTGCGTCGATATGTGACAATGAATGAAACATGGCTCTATCATTTCACACAGGAGTTTAATAGATAGTCAGTCGAGCGGACTTTTTGGTCTATTTTGAGGCTAAAGACAAATCGTACTATAAAAATGGTATCGAAAAATTGTTTAACCGCTACAATCGTTGTATCGCCCTCGAAGGCAACTATATTGAATAATAAAATCAAATTCTATCAAAAAAAAAAAAAAGAATTTTTCAATCTTAGCCTACGAACTTTTCAGCCCACATGGTACATATTTATTTGCGATTTTTCTCAAAATAAAATTAATAACTATCAGAGAAAAAATGCCGGTTTCAGAGATAAAATCCTTCATAATTCTCAACGCAGATTATTCATTACGAAATAAGAGAATTTTGATCAGATTAAAAAGTTGTCCATCGTAACACGTCTTAGAATATGAATATTGTCGAGAATATTCGTTTACTGGCCAATGGAAGTACACCTGATATATTAATCTTTAATACATAAGAAGGTGTTAGGGTTGTATTATGATTTATTATCTTTACCAACAAAAAGAAAAAAAAGTTTTTTTATATTTTTTTCTAACTTTGTAGCTTCAATGAAACACATGCAGGCACACGTTTTAACATTTTTCTTTTCTTTCTTTCGTACTTCGTATTCTATTATTTAAGAATTCAACAGAAACACTAGAAAATTATTATCGGGAAAAGTAAAACACTGGGGTGCACTTGTGCGTAGTTGTAGTAATTTGGAATGCAGCACGCACTGTCGAGCAAGATAGAGAATCTGAACAATTGTTCTGCATACACATCTGTATATATCTATGTTACAAAATTTAACCCGATTACTTAAAGAAATGTGAATGTATGTGAATGTTAACGAAATAACGAATCCTCTGCATAAATACGTTGTTAATGCGTATGCATGAAAGTGCACGTTTTCAATTCAATCAGCAGCAAAATCATTTTTTTTTTTTTTTTTTTTTTTTTTGAAACGATTATCAGACTTTTTTCTATTTTTACTCAAATCAAGTTTCTTGTGTCTTTAAAAGAATTCAAGGAAAGTATAATAAAATTACTTTAAAAAAAAAGATATAAAATAATATAAGACACGCTTTGCTTTCGGTATTTTTGTAAATAGTGCTCTATTGTATATCCTTCACTATAAAACAAATGTCTGTGTGACTAATACTGCGTACTAGTTACATTATATAATTCATTATGTATATAGGATACATCTTGTGTTTGTATAGGGGAAATTCGTTTTATTTTATTTATTAATATTGAAGGGACTCAGTATATGGATCAAATGCCCCACAAAATTTGCGGTACAGATGTTATTAAGTTGGAGGATATGAAATATGTAATACCCATAAGATGTCTGTCCATCTGTCCATTTATTGTCTACCCACGCCTTTGTCTTCAATATTAATGCCGTATTTTTTTTTAGATATATTGATGAAAATTACTATAATTGTGTGTTATGGGTCGAGCACGAAACCTACTAATAATAGGTTGAAATGGATCACTTTTACAATCAACAAACTCCCCTCTAAAAAATAAAAAAAAATCGTTATATCGAAAAATTGCAATTTTTCGAAAAAAAATCACCGAGTAACAGTATTTTTTTCATACTAAATTGATACGAAAAAACCATTTTTTTGAGTTTAATTTTTACAAATTTTATAACGAAAAAGGGACTCATAAAAGGGATTTAATATAAAAATTAACTGCATCAAATGTAGTCAACATTTTTGTTGTTTTTGCACCCATTGCAACCCATATAAGACTTCGAATGAAAAGTAAACGTTTATATGGGAACTAACTCTGATACTGGGTTTTTAATAAGAAGATTAATTCAAGAAAATTTTGGAAGAAGTCAGTTCACGTTTTGAGCCCTTAAAACACTTGGAATCCATGTAAAAGCTTTCATGAAATTGTACTTTTACATGGAAACAATATACAATTTTAGATATTTTATGACGAAAATAAATGAAGAACTCTATTAAGCGAAGCTTTGTAGGATATTTAAAGAATGACCGTGCTCGACTATAATGTTTTTACTTCTTTCTGTAAAAACTTTTATATAGCAGAGAATTCAAAGTATGATCATATCCAATCCAAATTTCCCGCATTTATTTAAGATTCTGAAATACTCTTTTTTTCCTCCATATTTTTTTGTCAAGAAATATTAAAAATGAAACAATTTTCCGCATAATGACTTTTTCAAAACACAGCTCAATATGGGGAATAGTCATAAAAATAATCTCATCTAATTGATTTTCAATAGCATTATCATTTGCCCCGAAACATCTCAATCAAACAAATTGCATCAATATATCTAGAAAATTCCGAACTAAAATACTAAATATACATAATGACGATTCGAAATTAGTAGAATATAAGGTGTGGATCGATCGTGAAGTCTTTCTGGATGTTATATACATTCATCTTAATTTGATATATCCTGTAATACAATCAGTGCAGGGTCTAAAAAATGCTTAAAAATATCGTTATTAAGATGAAAACCTCTCCTATAAATACTTTAAAAATAATTTGTAATCACTTTGAAGCACGAAGAAAATGTTACGCGTTATATTGCTTTCAATTAAAAAAATCATGTAAGTCAAGTATTTAGCAAAGTGCTGTTGCGTGTTAACTACATTAGCTATAATAATAATTCACGTATTCACGTTTGGTTAACTTTGCAGGATATTACCAAAAATTAGTTTTTATACCCACCACCGTAGGTGAGGGGCATATTGGTTTTGTCATTTTGTTTATAATGCCCAGAAGGAAACTTTGGAGATCCCACAAAGTATGTATTGATTCTTGATCAGCATAAAATTTAGAATTGATTTAAACATGCCCGTCTGTCCGTCGGTCTGTGTAATGGCAGCGATAAACCTTCTACTGGCCGCAAAAATGAAGGTATCGGCAAACACATTGTAAGTTCTTGCATGCAGGTTGGTATTAAAAACGGGGCTAAATCGGTCAAAGGACACGTTTACACTACAACATAGACTGAGAACACTTCTGATTTTGGGAGCAAAAAAAAAAAATTGGATTTTTGCACAGTATTCGTAAACCATAGCAGATAGACTTATAAAAATCTCCACAAATATTGCGCTAGCTATCTCGTAGTCCCCGTGCAAAATGGAAAGCATCGACCGCGTCCTCTCGATTTAATAGAATATTGAACTTTAATTTTTTTTGTGAAAATGATTTTAATATTAAAAAAGATGCTTCTGGAACTAGATAAAATGTATATATTCTTGATCCGTACGAAATTCCTGATTCATCTAGACGTATCCATCGGCACATGTACCCATTTGTCTGGCTGCTTAACTATCTAATGCCTTTGGTAAACATTCTCTAGGTTGCAAAAATGAAGATATCGGCTTCAAATTTAGCAGATATATTAGAAGTTCTTTCATTGCCACGCCCACCTAAAACAATTTAGGTTTTCACCCTTTTTTAAGATAAGAGTGGTGGATGTAAAAGATTCAGCACAACGGAATATAATCTTCTTACTTGTTTTAACTTCATTTTCTACATTCCGTGAAAAATTCATGTTCGAAATTTCAAAAATTCTACTTTATTTATATACAGGATTAATCTCAATTTTTGATTCGAATTTCAAACTTGATTTGGATATTTTATTGAGAGAAAATTTAAAAGAAAACTTAAAACATTAAGCAAGAGCGTAATTCAAGGAGAAAGAAAATAAGTTCAAGGGCCGCTTTAACTGATTTTTTGACTTTGAAGACGGAGACGAAAAACGAAAATGGAGGATGGAAATATATACATACAATACATACATACAATAAATACATACATGCAATATATACATACAATACATACATACATATAAGCTACAACAGATATAAAAATGCAAATTTCCATTTATATTTTATGGGTGATACTGCAGTACTTACACACTATTACAGAATGTTGAAATTTTATTACTTTTCTTTTGATTAATTTTTTTTTTTTTTTTTAAATAAACATAATGAGTACAAAAGTTTCGGCAACAACAGAATATATTTCTCTTATACTTGTTTTATAATTGTATTATTTATTAATGAATTATGGACTCTATTATATAATTCACAACAAAACAAAGCATTTTAACACAACATTCAAAATAACATTATTTTCTTTTCTTGTTCTGATTCAGGATTGTGGTTTTGGTTGTCGATTATTTTAAAGTTGTGATGCTACTAGTTAAAAATATTTATTTTATTAAAAATACGATAATTTACTCAACTAACGCAGCTCATAAGAACCATAATGCTATTAATATAAAAATCAAACATTTTCTGAAATCAGTGTTCTGAAATGAATAAAGATGAAATGCAAAACTAGTTTCGTGAAAAGAGAATTAGCAGAATTTTGAGAAAGAAACGGACGGAAATGTTGATTCCTGGCACTTGTCACTTGGTTGGTATTATAAAATAAAAGTGTCTTATTTACCATACACATATAAGAAATCATTTACTAAAATCGCATTAAGAAGGGCGAGGACTTTTAAAAATTTCTTTCAAAAAAGACTACAGAAATAAAAATAGAAATACACAAAAGACGCATTGTAACCATAGCTCCCTATATAACTAATAATGTCCGAGTACCATTCAATGTATGCTAGCATCATTTCGATCCTTCTTTTCTCCGTATATTAATTTTAATTTTTAACTTGCTGTTACCCATTCTATTTTTTCCGGAATTTTTCTTTTTATGATACGATTTTCAGTGGAGACAACTTCACCTAACCAGGTGTAAAAATTTATGTAAAACGCCATAAGAAGTGAGTTATATTTTAGATCATAAAAAGTATACTACAGTTGAGTTTTATACAATGAAAACCACAATTCAATCAGGCACTGAATCACCACCATCCATATGAATCATAATAAAATCTTTATCATCATACGCCATCTTATGTATAAGCAGAATTTATCGGAAGGAATCAATGACAATTTTCGTTGCTCAAAGAGCTTTGTTTCAATTTTTCATTAGAATTTTTTCAAATTTGAAAAATCTCTCCGAAATTTTCAAGCTTTTAATTTGTATAAATATAAAAATTTACTTTTTTAAGTTGTAACGGTGGTCTATAGCTTGGGTATAACTCAGGGCTCTCCAGTATAGTTCGTTCCAAGAAAATTTATTGTAAGAATGATAATACGGGACTTTCAATTTGATCTCGGATGTTGTTTATTCTTTATTTTAACGTTTCCGCCTTATTCTAAACAATCTAGCAACGCACGCCACAGAAAAAAGGATGATGAAAAACTCGTGGGAGGCAAAAAAAAAACTCGGGAAAAAAAACTCGGCAACGGAAAAACTTGGAGAAGGAAAAAAAACCTCGAAGAAAGGAAAAACCAGTACAGTGGGCTGGTCACGTTAGTAATGATTATGCTGACTGTTGTGGGTTTCCCGACTGGTTTCGCAATGACGCGGGTTTCTTGACTGGTTTCACAATGACGCGGGTTTCCGATGACGCGGGTGTCTCGACTGCTGTTTGCACAATGATGCGGGTTTCTTGACTGCTGTTTGCACAATGACGCGGATTTCTATGGGAGAACACGGGAATTACTTTAACAGCAGCGATGGGTGAGTCTTTAGAACTATTGAGGAGACATATGGAGGAGGACCTAATGAGAAAGTTCAAGCCGGCTTCCAGAAGAGTCTCTGTATGGAGGACTAGCAGTCTTCTCCATGCTGATCCCTCAAGTGAACATTCGAGAACCTCCGCTTGATTCAAGGGAATCCTGCAAGTGAAGGACTAGCAGTCTTCTCCACTTGGAGTTCTCCCTTGAATACTGTTAAATCTATTAAGAGCACCTATTGAGGAAGTTCAAGCCTACTCCCAGGAGAGTCTCAGTATGGAGGACTAGCAGTCTTCTAAATGCTGATCCCTCAAATGAACATTCGAGAACCTCCGCTTGATTCAAGGGAATCCTACGAGTGAAGGACTAGCAGTCTTCTCCACTCGGAGTTCTCACTTGAACACAATCGATGTCCGACGACTCACCACAACGGCTGCTACTTGTAAAAAGGAATGATTGTTAATTTTCGCTGGCTTTTTATACCTTTTTGTGGCTGCGCTGCTTTACAAAACATCAATATAATATATGTACATTATATTTGTATGCATACACAAACACAGATGCATAAATGTGGCGTGACAATTCGCTTTATGCATGGTTATACACATGTTTGCTTTTGTTAACTTAACTTAGAGAATTTCTTGCATACAAAAATGAGGATTAACGGTTGTAACTGTTAATCCTTCAATGCAAGCTGATTTAACATAAATAATAGATGTTAGAAATGAAAACAAAAATGCGTCTTAAGTAATAATAATTAGTAAACGTATTTTATATATAGGAAATAAAAACAGTTAGAATTGAAGAATAACAATAGATAACTAAATTTTATCAGAGAAAAAAAAATTAAGCGTAAGAAAACAGATAATAATAAATGAAAGAAATACGAAATGGAAATGCTAAATACTCGTAACGAGGCGAATGTTTCGTTACAAAGTATTTCATAATTTTTACTCACATATATTTTGCTATTCACGATACTATTCAAGTAATAAAATCGGTAGAAATATGAAATTTAGGTCAACAAATATTATTGATGTCCTTATCACGTGTACAATAACAATAGTTTAACTTATCTAAGGGTGTGAAGTTAAATTTAAATTTAATGAGCAAAGAGTCACAAACCAAAATTTTGTACCGGCGATTAACAGAATTCTGTCAACCAAAGTCTCGGAAGTATTTATATCAAATATAGTTAAAATACAACTATTTTGGAGCTTTTTTAAAACGAATATGATAAACAAAACATCAATTTTTATTAATTATGTAAAATTTGATACAAAAAAGTTTTTCTTCTATGTCAAATATGACATTCAAAAAGCGAAAGTTTAATTGTCCACTGCGGGCAAACCAAGTGCTGCGAAAAAATGAAATTAATTTTGGGTGAATTTTTGATCCACGCCCTCTCCAACGATAAATAGATTATATCAATTTGCTTTCGGAAATTGTTTTTTATTCGACTTTGAAAATTTCTCTACATGTAGCAATATGAGAACAAAGTTCGGAAGGCCATTGTGGCCAAACCAAGTACTGCGCAAAAATGAAATTGATTTTGGGTGAATCTTCGATTCATGTCCTTTTTAACGCTGTACAGCATGTATTTAATTTTTTACAGAAAATGTTTGTATTCGACTTTAAAACCGTTACTGGATTTGGTTTGTGTGACTTTGCTAATTAAATTTAAATTTGACTTCATACCCTTAACTTATCTTAGGAAACAAAAATACAATTTTTTGAAATATTTAAAAACTTTAATATCTTCTGCATTGACAAGTAGAGAAAATTGCAACATAATAATGTCTCCTTATCTGCAATAACAACAACATTTTCAAACTTTAAATCGATATTTTAGCATCAAAGAACAGTTTGCTGGTATGTTACCGAGTTATGCTTGTTAAATAACATCCTAATTATATGGTTATGAAAGGAATATTAATTGTGTAAAATAACGTTCATGAACACTTACGTTGGCCTGTCCTATAAAATGCAAAAGTTGTAAGGTTTATATAAACATCTTGTATGTGTTTTTTCATAAAATTTTCTCAATTTACATAAGAGCCTTTCAACTTTTTTATGTAAAAAAAACAAAACTTTTTTTATGCGACAATACCACACCGAATACTAAATTTATCAAATGTATATATAACGTACACAGAAATATCCATTAGAGGTTACATATAGAGACTAAACAGTGATATCGCTTCAACTAGATTCGCTTGACGATTTGTCTTTTTAATAAATAAAAAATTGAATAAAAACAAGCTTTAAGCGTTAATAAAGTTCCAAAATCAAGTATAGGTTTAGGTTACCTCAGCCACAATTATTAAAAAAAAACGAAAAAGAAACTGTACCTTTTACTTTGATTTAAATAATGATGTCTTCATTATTTGATTTAACATTGCGTATAATATGCTATAAATGTTATATTTGTGGGTGATAAATGCCGCCCCCATTTATGCAAGGCAACACTCACTCAAAAAATTAAATTTCAATATTCTACTATTCTGACTGGGCTTGGCTCAGTTTGTTCATTTTTACAGAACACTCAGAAAGAGAAGGTGTTATTCATGTTGCACTGTAGGCATGTCCTATGACCGATTTGCCTCTCTCCCGATATCAATCTGTGTGCAAGAACTTCCATTGTTTTTTCCAAATTGAAATCCTATTATATCTTGATTTTCGCAGAGGAATGTCTGCTAAAGACGTTATATAAATGAACAGAAGGACTTGCTTAAATCGATTCTAAATGTATATACTCTATGGGATTCTAAAGCTTCTTTCTGGGAATTGCAAACAAATTGATAAAATAAATGTATTCTTATCTTTTAGTTTTGGCGGAATAAAAACTAAAAGTTTTCATCCCTACGTTTTCCTCCAATGTGCTTTCGGCCGACAGAAGTCTCTACATACAGAAGTCAAGGCATGGACAGGCAGAGTATCTTGATTTTTAATGAAACTGTCTTCCTCAATTGTCATATTATTATGGAGGTTATACTGGTTAACATCGCGCCTAAGAAGTACTAGCTGGCCTGAGAAGAGCATGTGATCCAGGATTGTATAAAAGAAAGATGCAATATACATATATATATATATGCAATATATATGCATATAGATGTAATATACATATATATATATATTCTATCGGTTCTTTCAAATTTGTTTCTTCGAAATTCAGATTCGCCGGGTGTGTCTGGATGCTGCGACACGGTACATGTATTCCCTTATGGGTAAACGCGGTATCCATTTGGAAAACAATTTTCACTTTCAAAATTTTCAAAATAGTAAAAGTGCCTTTTGACATCTTTAGAAACTTTACTTATCATTTCTCGAGAATAGTTTACCTATTTTTTCTATATATTTCGGTGTAATCACCCCCCCTTGAACCTTCATTGCGTTCAGCATCATCGGTGTTCGTCTCAAATTCAATTCATAGACAAGTTATTGCTTCCGGTAAAGAAGTCTCGTTACAATACCTTCGAGTCAATGTTGCATTTGAACAGTATTTTTTCCATCAAAAAGGTATACTTATATACTTATAATCAAGTCATGAAATTCGTATTTTGCCGTTGTTTGGAAAGTAGTAAAAGTACTGTGATTAAAATCAATGTAACTCGTAAACGAACGATCGAAGCGATACGAAATTACGGTTGATGTTACTTCGGGGAATTATTGAACGATGATTTATTTACATAGCGTCGGTTGACAGAAAAAACTCTTTAAGTACGTATGACTTGATATTAAAAGCGCTACATTGTTTAACAATCTATCGTAAGAACAAGTTATCATGTTCATTAAATGAGCCAAATACATGTTTAAAATTCTCAAACTTATATATGGATATTAGGCATCAGATCGATAGTTACTGACATAGAATTTTAGGCAAAAATTATAATAATAATTAAAATCTCATTAACTCCAATTGACTGTAAACGTATTTAATGAACTCTTCCTGTTTTAACCTGCACACAGTTTTATAATTACGTTATGTACGAGTGGCTCTGGCATGATAGAATACTTGTACTTATATAACTACCACACTAACAGTGTTGTTACATAATTTTAATTAAAAGTCCACCATAAAAAGTAAATATATCAACAACAATCCTTTTACAAAAATGGTTTGTTACCGTTTGCTTACTTTGAGGTTGTGTCTCGACATTTGTTTGAATTTATTTCTTTAATGAAAATCACGTTTGATCACGCAACTTTAACGACCATTGATGGCAATTTTTTTGATTAACTATATTCTTCTTAATAATCAAAAATTTTCATGCCGGATTCATGCCGATGAAACGAAGGAAAAAAATGAAAAGAATATTACGACTAATATGAGCAAATGACTGATGATGTGCCACGAATTTATCGTTTGCCCACCATTCTTAGGAGGTACTTTTTCAAACAGATTGTGACCAATGATTGGAAAGAAATTTAAAAATTTGTCTTTAAGTTACAATGCACAACATATCAAGCAATTAACAGAAGTAATAAATTGAAAGAAACGAATGCAAATCGCAGAACAGTCTCGTAATGAAAGCATCATAATGTTGCATCATAATGAAAGCATCTAAATGCAATGATTAAGGAAGTAATAATGTTACGAAAACCTGAAGTAGATCTTTTAAATTTGGTTACATAAATCTATATTAAAAGTGTTTTTTTTTCTATTTGACACGATATTTTCCAAAATGTTTCGAAACTAATAAAAGCAAATAAAAGCTTTTGATGCTTTCTCCGTTGATATAATAAAATAAATGTACCTTACACAGCTGGTGATTAATAAACATTCACTAATAAAAGGTCAAATCGTTCTTATAAGAACATTAAATAAAATTCATTGAAAAAGTGTTAATGGACTTGGCAGGATTTTTTTCAAGCCGGAATTAGTTCGATCGATAGTTGGTGATCAAATAAGACTTTTTTTTTTTTTGAAACAAAAACAAAACGTTAACAAATATTGACATAATTTTTTTCCTGTCAGTATGGTAGAACCTTTTTTTATATGGGAAGGTCGAGAACTTAGAAATGTCGGATCTTGCTGAACTTTTGCCCATATCTTTAACTACGATTATAACGCAAAGAGCAGGAAAAGATTTTGGATAAATTCAAAATAGGCGCCACCATAAGACATATTTTTCATATAACGCCCTTTTTTAAATTAAATGTGAAATAGTCGCGAAAGTAGTCTGATCCAAATCATTTTCGACAGCGTTCATCCTTGGACCAAAGCATCAAATTTCAAATTTCGTTAAGACTTCTTAGAAATTATGATCTTTAGACTGAATAAAGTAAAAGATAAACAAACAGGCAGACAGACAAGTTTAAATCGATTCAGAAAACGATTCTGAATCTGATCAATACAATAAAATTTCAGTTATATCGAGAGTTCTTTTGGGTGTGTTACAAACATCCGTATAAATTTAATATACCCTATACCACAAATGGCAGACTATAAAAAGTTGATAGGGGGTATAAAAGGAAAAATGAAAATTATACTAAAGAAATTACATAAAAAGTTTTCTTTTAAAATAAGCTTTTATTTCAGTGAATTAACTGATGGAAAACAAGCTCTTGGCCCATTTATTTGATTATCCATAAAATTCAAAAGAAAAAAGCGGATTAGGTGATGGAATACTTCAAATTTAGTACTCGTAAAAAATAATCTATATAATTTTATTAATAAATGATTTATTATGATTTTAAACTTACAAAAGCAACAAGAGTTTCTCAAATAGACCAGAATTTATGAAAAATTGCAAAAAAAAAAAAAAAGAAAAAGTATTTTTAAATAATTAATTAACTAAAAGATGCTAAAAGAAAAATATTAAAAATATATAAATTATTGTTTGATTTTTTTTTCTTTTCAAAGGTAAGCATCGATTTGCGCGAAGAAGAAGAATGAATATAAATATTAACAAAACGAAATCTATATGTGCTGTAAAGAGAATGCAAGCAGAAAAGACTGTACTAAATAGAAAGGTAAATGTAGTAGTAGGAAACTATAACACATACACACCCAACGAAAGACGTTCACAGAAATGACAAGGGATCGTCTACAAAAGTTAGCGGTTACAAATCTACCATTAAAAGAACTGCATGAACAGCACAAATGAAATTAAATATCAACAAAACATGATTGGAACGTTTAAGATTTTCACGAAAGGATGGTTGGTATTCATAGAACAAACTCCATTTTCAAGCAATCTCCATCAAGCATGAACGCTTACTTCTACTACTACTACTACTACTACTACTGCAGTTTTATAGTTTTTCATATGCACATACGCGTGCATACATATATGAATGTATTTAATGTAAAACTCAATCTCCAATGTAAAAACTCAATCTCCATATTCATGAAACGTTTTTTTTTTGTTCCGCTTAGTTCTCGGTCTTAATTCATTTCCTTTCTCAAGCGTATAAGGCTAGAATGATAAGAACTCTCTGAATACTATGTTTTGTACGAATATCCATCACCTATAAGCGGATATTCGTGTATTTATATTTGCAAACGTGACTGACACACACACACAAACCACTGAATTAATTTCTTAAAGTTCGTTTTTGCAACATAAACTTGAAAAAAATACTAAACTTATTAAATTTTAATGTCATGTTAATTGAGTTTAATAACAGATATGTCAATGAAAGTTTTCACATAGATTGGATTATGTTTGATGAATGTTATTGTGTACACACAACATAGACATGATTGTGTAAACCCTATGTAAATTTACATATAACGCAAACACATATAAATGATTGAGGTATTTATTTGCTTTCGCTGTGCCCGCGTTTCTGTTACAATCAATTCAAGTTGAAGTGAAAAGAAATTACAACTCAGAGGTTAAATGGAGAAAAACGAAAGAATGAATGATAAAAAGCCATGACAACCATGACAACGTTTATAGATATAGTATACAACCATGGACACACATATATTTTATTACAAATTTACAGTGAAATTTTGGTAGATGATTTTTAATTATTTAGTGAAAGGATGCTATTGGATTATTTTAAATAAAATATCGCACTAGAATATTTACCGTTAATTTTGTGCTGTTTCAAAATATCACTGAAAATATAAGCGCTATTTTTATCATTTCGTGGTTTAAAATAATTTACATTTTACAATTTACAAATTACAATTAAAAAAAAAATAATTTTATTCAAATTACTTTTGTGTAGTAACTTTTTAAATATTAAAATTTCGATTATTGACTTTGCAGAGCTCTGTAAAAGTAGTTCGCAAATATCTTTGCTAATTGGAATTTTAGTCCACACACGCGACCCATTTAAGTCTTCTAGAAATTAATAAAATTGGCGAAGAATTTGCTACAGCCGTATCAGATAAACTGTTAAAAAAAAAGTGCCTAAATGATGCGCAGCTTTTCGGAAGGATGAGTAGAAAGCAGTTACATAAGTTACATACAAAGGCGTTTGTCTTTTGCCAAAACCTATAACGCTGTCCACATATGCTTCCAAAAAAAAAAAAGTACAACTTTATCAAGCGCTGAAGCAAAGATTAACGGAATCGAACAAGCTGCAAGAATATTCATGCAAGCTCGCAAAGTAAAGTACATTCAAGTACATTTAAGCACTGGCAGTCTTTGAAAAAATCTCTCCGTAGTGGTCTGCAGGCATTTTCACTTTCAAGTCGAACGTACACACACAACTACTTTACTCTCTTTCCTCCCTCCTCTACTTAAGCGACTGATCAAAGGAGGATAGACACAGCTTCCTCAAAATATTATGTATACGCATTATCATAAAGTTAATGTTTGTATCCGCACTTAAATCGGAAAATCGATTACGAAACGGAGATTGAATACCTGACTGACATATTCTATCACTGCATCAGCCATCCGAAAATTGGATGCAGAATCAGAATCATAAGCTTTAGCTGACATTACAATAGTTTTAGTTTTATCTCAAGTTAGCCTTAGATCATTGTCAAGAGACCAACATGAAATATGACCTAAATTTTCATTAATTCCTTGGACCAAATTCTCTACAAGTCCACGTGGGCGAAATAAATATATTTAAGCATTATCGGCGTATAAATGAATATTGCAATTTTGATAGCTCAGGACTAAGTCATTAATGAAGATACTAAATAATATAGGCGTCAATATAGACCAATGCGGTACCCCAGAATTGAAACTTCTCAATGTAGGGCCTTAACTTTTGTAACGGAAGATTGTGACTCAATGTAACGAAAGCTTTTGATACGTCAATCAATACAAGGGTGGATTAAGTTTCTCCTATCATATTCCGGATGAATATTCTCCTACACCTTGAGCTTAGTCTTGTTACAGCTATGACCAAGCTTGTAGAACTCTAGGACGAACCCTGTTTAGAAATGGATCTTTTTCGAGCTGTTTTCTATTCTCAAGACATTTAGAGATTATTGGTATTGTATTAACATTAACGTAACAAGTTTAAGAATATGCCATCAACACCAAGCGAAGTAGATGTAGATTTCACAAACAATCCTATAGAGAATATTTTGATCAACCTTCTGAAATGAAAGAATGTCTATGATGGTATTGAATAAAGATGGTGAATTGGGGACTTTTAATTAATTTTAGATAAAGAACTCATTAATAACGTTTATGTCTCACTCACTACGGTCGTGAATTAATACATTCGATCAAAAAATAAGCTCGAAGTCATCATGTAAACCATGAAAACTATAGAATAATTTAAGGTGATGCATATATACTAATGATGGATTTCAAGATACTAAGATCTCATAATGACAATAAATTTATACTTCTTCCTAGAAGTCCTTTTGTAAATGTATTTAGAATCGATATGAAAGTGTGGATAAATGAAATGAAATATTCAGTTTATTATTTATCCTTTAAAAGCGAATAGAAAAGAACAACTAAGAAATAAGTCAAAAAGTCATCCAAGTAGACATAAAGGCGTCTTTTTTGTTTTCTACTTTAAATGATATGTAAGATGAATGGTGGAAAACACGCATGTCTACTCAATTTTTTATTCATTTTAAGGGGAAGCAAATTTCAACTCGTGTAAGATGATGACTTTGAACTTTTGTTTTAAATGAATTCACATTAGAATTCAAAATCGTCATTACATCGTTTCTAATCAGTTAGATGTCACACTACTACTACTAACATTCCTGCTGTGTACACTTATTTATTGTAGTTGGTTTTGTAAGTACGATTTTTTTTTTTTTTTTATGTTGCTTTGTTAAGTAATTACTAATGAAGTCAATGAGTCAGAGTCAGAGTCAGATTATCAACGAATGCCACATTGATATCGAGCGTTGATGTTTAAAGTTAAATTACTGGGCGCTACATCACATTTATTTATAAATTTACAATTAACTCAACTTAACTTAATCACAACACAAAATGTAATAAAAACATCGAAATAAATAAAATAATTGAACATATCGTTATATATTGTATATATATATATATATATGCAAAGAATGAGGAATGAGTTTGAAAGAAATAAATAAATAAATATTAATAATCGACGCGTACGTTCCTATAAATTTGAAAGTATTTACAAAAATATATTTAATTTTTGTTGCTTTTTTTTTTTGGCGAAACAGGTTTTTGTTTGTTACCCATGAGTATATTAATAGTCATATGCTATCTGTGTCCATTTATTTGTATGTATATTATGCAAAATTTTATAAATGTTAGCACAAGACATTGTTTCTCTCAAATTTATGTATAAATCTGTTTGAATATTTATATATAGTATGTATACATAAATTCATAAATAAAAAAAAGGAAATATATACATATATAAGAAACATATATATATATATATATATAAATATGTATGTTGACTAGCAGTTGAACTGGTTGTTATAGTGCAAGGCAATCAGAAGAAGCTACTGCCAACTTCTTTTTTTTTCTTTTCTTTTTTTGGAGATGCCAAAACTTTGTTAGGTAAATTTTTTTGATAAATAAAATAAGCAAGAACAAAAAAAAAAAAGAAAAACAAAAAGAAAGTCCCAATAACACACAGTTAGTTGTCCATGACTTCAAGACCTAAATATAACAGGATAACATAGTAAAGTAAAAGTTGAAACAAAATCTAGTGAGCAAAACGGTTTTCGATGTCAACTTCATATTTTCATTTTTCGAATGAATAATATTCATTTTGCATGTGTACGTACGTATGTATATGCTTACATATTTATTTATTTCTTTCTTTCTTTCTTCCATATATATGTAAATGAATTTACATATAAAAGTAATTTTAATTTTATTCGACTAAGCTTAATATAAATAAGGAAAATATTGTATTTATACGTATTAAAGTTTCATTCTTCTGTGTCACTTCAAAGGCAAACATTGCTGTGTTACAAAAGACTTACAGTCAAAAGAATATTTATTTTTTAATTTTGTTTTTTTTTTTGTCTTTGTTTCTCATATTGATAGAAAACAATTTCTTATCCAAACGATAAGTACTCACACTTATTAGTTTGATTCTTTAATAACTGATATTATAGCATAGATATAGAATAGAGGGTAAATAAAAAAGTTATGGCCCCTTTGAGGAAAACTTCTTTTTTTTTATTATTAGTTGAAACAAATGTATTTCGTTAATTGCAAATTCACCTGTTTAAATAATACAGTGGGTTGGTATGTGCTACAGATCGTTAGTTAGAAAAAAAAAAAAAAAATTATGCATAGTGAAAAAAAGAAAGAAAAATTATATATAGTGAGATAGCTCCAGTCTTTTTATCTATTGCAAGTGCTAGTGTAGGTATAAGAAATCTTACTTACATTCGAAAATCATTTTTTAAAATAAGAATTTTCGAGATTCGAGTATGCTAGCAACAAATATAAGCACAGACAGATGAAAATGTTTAAACATTGATTCGGAATAGTTATTTTTAAGTACTCTGAACACCGCAGATTTCGATATACAAATACTATGAAAAAAAAAAAATTTTAATTCAATACAGGAAACTACTGCATTTGATTTAAGTGCAACACAGCTAAGAGAAAAAGGTTTTTTTTTTCAATTTTTTTTTTGGGTTAAAAGGAAAGGTAATTGGCTAATAACATTTAAGAAGTCCATTAAGTCTATATTTTTAAATTAAAAACTCAAAAAGAAATTCTTGTAGAAAATATTGAAAAACGACAACACTGCAGCCATTTTACGTGGATAGCTTTAGCTCAACGGGCTTTGCGCTAAACTGTGTAACTGGGGCCAAGCTTTAATTAAAAACACAACAAAAAAAAAATACTTCTAATCTACAGTGAAATTTCTAGATATATTGTTTTTCGAAACTGTTGAATTTTTGACCAAAAGAAGGCATCCGTTTAAAATTGATTTGAAATTTTAATGATTTTTGGATGTTTAGGTTTCATTATGTAAAATTTCAAAGTAATTCTATTAATTATATGAATAGAAAAGACAGTCAGAGTTCAGTATATCAGATATAAGAAAAGTATCCCTAGTCACAAAACAAATATTTTTTGGAATATAAAGTTTTGCGCTTTAAAACAAAGAAAACCCTTAGTTTTCTCTGAAGTTAATTTTTCCTAACAAATCTTAACAGAAATACTCCTCCTATTTTGGCTACCGATTTCTATTTCTTAACTTCAAATGGATATACAAAATAATGCCCAAAAAGGGTTTTCCATCGTTGTATCTGCAATTGAAAGCTTTCTTGTTTAATTATAAAAAATAGACTTGAAGGGGCTTGCAGAAAAAAAAAAATAGATTATTAAATAAATAATTTTTAAATAAATACAAAATTATTTTTAGTTTTCGATCGAATAACTGAAACATTTGATATAAAATATATTTAACATTATCAAGTACTATTTTCATTATAAATTCATTTCAAGCATATTTCTCCGGTATGTACAATAATGGAATAAAAAGCATTAGTATTCAACTTTGAGGATGCGAGCCGTTTTTGTTCATTACTTTTCCTATTTTTATTACAAGTGAGCATTATTTGTTTGAGCTACTTTAACCTTTTTAATTCACCGACAAAGATAATTTAGTTTATGGCCACACATTTGCATGCTACCCGAAGAGCTGAAGGATCAATTGTTAACACACGTTTCTTCTTTTTTTTTTTGTTTTTATTTTAAATCTCATTTTGAAACAATCAAAAATTCCTGTTTAAAAACAAAAACGAAGAACAAGAAGCACTTTAAAATGATATAAAAAAACTAGTTTTGAGAGTTATACACTTCAAATAAAAAGTTTCTCAAGATACTTCGAATCGTGATTGATAATATCATCAATTGTTATTTTGTCATTACGAACAAACATTTCGTACAAATTGTGACATCAATCGTAATAAATTCGTTCGTAAATAATTGAAAATGAAAAGCATCATTTCCGAAAATAATCGTATAAATGTATCATTTCTTTAGCTATTTTTATGTTGTTATAATGAGTTTCATTCACTTGATTATATAAAATCGTGTCATTTAAAAGAAAAACGATTTGACAGATAATAAAGAGCAATTATATGAAAAGTGCAGGTATTACGCTACAAAATGAACACACAAATGAACAGATAAATACACGTAGATACACGTAACTTGGGGACTTAAATGGTTATATTTATACGCACATTCCAAATAAAACATTATAAAAACTATGCACGTACGTATGAATTTTCCTGAAAATGAAAAACAAGAATAATTTGAAAGGAAAATGTGAAGAGGATATGAATGAATAATACAAAGATAATATGTTTCAAGTTCAGAGCGATAATATAAAAAAGAATTCTAACAAACTGGAGAATTAACATTTTGTGTACATACACTAGTGGAAGGGAGTAAGATACAAGAACAGAAAAAGAAAAAAACAAGAACAAAAACAAAAACAAAAACCGATATGTACTCCAATAAAATTTTGAATATAAAGAAAATAGAATTTAAATGATATTACACACACACACACACACACACACACACACACACACACACACACACACAAAGCATGCTTTCAAGAGCATTTCAATATAACTCTCTTTGTATAAAAGAGAGACGTAGGGAATTAATATTGAGAGCAGTTATATCCATATATCTATCTATGCATATTTGTATTATGTCTTTATCTGTATTTATATGCATGCGGACACAAATCTATAGAATAGTGTGAGGGTGTTGTTATTGATGTGTGATATGTGCCGGGGAATCTACTCTATTTATCATTCGGTTTGAATGTGTGGGTGAAAATGCTTTAGTCTATTTTCAATAATTGGTTCGTATATTTTTATTAACTGCACGGTTGAGTGCATAGGTGAAAGATAAACAGTAACAACAACAAAGCTAAAAATAATTTAGATAAATTAAAATTTATACGATATTGATTGTTTATATTTTTATTTTTAATAGTGTTTTCAAGCATATCGTATTTAATAGCATGAATAGATCAGCTTACCGCACTGAAGGTTAACATTGTTGGTAAAATGCGTAAACCAACATTCCGTCGCTTATATTGTGTAAAATCTCTAGTTGTTTGTCGTATTAATAAACGGAAACTTGTTACGCACACACTCGCCGTCGTCATTTTTACCACCAGTTGTTATATTATTCCCCTTTGTTCGATCCTTATGTTTACCAGCTGCTTTGACTATTTTCTAGATTTCTAGATGCCGATATGAAGCACAATTACTGGATGCTGCTGCTGCTGCTTCTTAATTTTTCTTTTAATATCTACTCACTACCACACCTTCACATACAATATTTTTAATATTAATCATATATATATATACACATACACACACAAATGCACACACAACAACACACACATACACACACACTAACACGTGCTCTATTACTTTTATTTTTCCAAAATTAATTTTTTTTCTTCTATTATTTTAATTTTTATATAAAGACTTATTTTTCAAAAAAAAAATTCTTTCAAAAAAAAAAAAACAAACAGTATTAATTTCGGGTTAAGATGCACCGACCGAGCTGAATTCACAAATTAATTGCGACAACTAACGTTTACACCAACGAACGGCAGCAAAAGCACTAAAATTGTGTATGTACTGCTTTGATATTAACAGATTACTAAACTACAGCCAGGTTGTGGCGCTTGGTCGCTGTTAGTGTGCGTTACTTATGTTATGTGTGGTAAACTTGTGCTTTGCTGCTGTTGGTCGCACACCAAGTTTTTATTATTCTTTCAACATAAAAATATATATACATAAGGACCTTTAATATTTCTTAAACTCTCCGTGCGCAAGTTAGTAGTTGGTCACTTAGTTTCGTACACACAGACGTTACCAGACTAATTATTTTTTATTTTCAGCTTAGACAATTTTTATTCCCACAATCTTGTACCATAATCTTAAAATCTGCTATTGACAAATGAAATCCCTTTCTTTTAATCGATTTTCATTTCGTTTTTCATTTTTCCATATTATATTTATTTCTATTTCGTTAGCAAATAATACATTCGCATTCAGTTGTCTTCCACAAAACAAGTGAATGTTTTTCGTAATTGGAGAAAAAAAACCTGCTGTAACAAGTGGTGGTGATCTTTGTGATCTTTCATTATACTCTCGTATTTATCGACAATTGACAACTCGTTTATTTCATTAACATAGAATTTGTTGTTGTATTTGCTTTACGCGAAATTTTTAGTATTAAAACAAGGCGAAACTGTTAGAAAACACAATGCATATATAAAATATTAGATGGCGCCGGACATTCTAAGTAAAAATTATATACATATATATATTTATCGTATAATAAGTCTTTTTAATAATTTACTAGTAGAACTAAATGTTTTACCCTCCCCTTCGACTTTGATTAATATTTCATTCACATCACTAAACTTTATTGCAGGGTTTTCCAATTTACTGTCGTGTTTTACTCGGTTGGTAAGGCAGTGCACGTATTGTTGAAATGTTATTGCACGACATACAGAGGGGGCTGTAAGCCATAACTATCGTACACGTCGATATCGCAGTCTTCGAATATTTATTTATTTCTTTTAATTTTATAATTATATTATTTTCAGAAAAAAAAACACCGAAAGCTATAAAAATTAGAAATTGCCAGCATGTGTACGATACGATTGAACTAAATTAAAAAAAAAAAATATTAATAATACTTACTAATAGCAATAACTATAATTATTATACTAACATTTTTATGCAATGACATGACGAATCTTAAGCTGAAATATTGTAACTAAAGGTGACCAAATATCATGTGTATGGAAACAACATCTTTAGAAATTCAGATACACTTTTCAGAAAATAATTTAATTTTTATTTTCGTTTTTCAACTAGTTAGTTGATTACCTGCAGAGCTTTAATTTTAAATAATTCCTGGTTTTTTGCTTTTTCTGTAGTGACGTGTAAAAAAATAAAAATTCTTCCTTCCCCTGCACCGAAAGAAATTCATTTCATCTAGAAAAAAGATAAGACCAATGGTTCCTATGATGCAATAAAAATTCGTCTTAGTAATTACCTTAAAATTTTCAGAATTATCAAATTTCACTCTAAGATCTATAGATATACCTAAAAATTTTCTTAATGGTAGTGTCGGAAATTAATTCGACAGTTTTAGATATTGTTTGCTTCAAGTTCAATACTATATTAATTCTTTTTAAAAAGATATTACATCTGTTAAAAAAAAGGATTGTAATTTTCCATTTTCGTCCATTCAATGAATGCATTCCATTCACAAATTCTTCAAAATATAGACCAAATGTCAAATTCTTTGAAATGGGAGAAATCGTAATAGAATAGAAGGAATGTCTAATATAAAAAATGAATGCAAAACAAAAATACCGTTAATCTACATTTCTATATTTAACGAATTACAAGCAAGAATTCATTTCATAAAAAAACAATTTCTTGTGACTAATAAATTTATCTCACATGTTCGAAGCATCTGTTAAGTAAAAAATCAATTTTACAGTGGTTTCCCCCTTTAAAATTGAAAATTATGAAAAATTAAAGGCAATCTCTTTGAAATATATATTGTTTTTTTTCCTTGGAGTTTGAATTAACCGTCGTTCAATCTCAAATCATTTTACGAACGTTACGGTAACGTTAATTTTTATCACAATTTTCGGAGGTGGCAACATTTAAATCTCACTCGATTGGTCTATAATAAATGAAACAATTTGAGAAACTTTTCAAAGTTCTTTCTTATATAACGTCCCCGTCTTAGTCTCGTTGATGGGATATATACGAAAGCTAACATTTCAATTTTGAAAGTTTGAAAAATGGTTCAAGAATTAAGTAAAGCTTTTTTATCAAAATAAAATAAATAAAACTATGAAAAATTAGATATTTAAGCTTTCAATCAAAAGTTTTAATTTTGTAAGCAGATAAGATATACAGAAAAAGACTTTTTTTTTAACTAGAAAAATGCTTTGATAGAAATTTTTTTGGCTGGCAATGCGAGTTTAAAGCTTTATTCATTCTATTTTGCATTTGAATATGTTATACCTTATTTAGTTTTCAGACGGAAACAAACGATTTTGCATAAGTATATATATATATATATATAATATAATAATGAGGCGATTGTGATGTACTCAACTTTTGTTGATTGATGTGGATTTTACTCCAATATTGCCTTTAAGACGTTGTCATCAATGCCGGGAAGATCCTAAATGTCAGTTTACACTTTAAGATCGTATGTTCAGAACAGTATATTTTTTCAGCTGGTGCCTTATCATTATTTTCTTTTTTTAATCCCCAAAGCATCAAATTATGAACATGCCCTTTTCAGCCCACTTTAGGGATTATAAGCAACAATTTACATACATATAAAACAGTTGTTACAAGACTAACTGAACTTATCTGTTTAGTGAAAATACAAACCCGTTTGTACCGGTGACTTATAGTAGATGGGTACGACCTTGATTCTACCCAGCTCTAGCGGGAGTTATTTTTAATTCATTCAATATTATGATTTCGAAAAATATAAAATAAAAAATGTATACATCTCGCCTTCTAAGTTCTGATAACAAAGCCTCTATATATATATATAGCTTCCCGCCAGTCGTTGATATTTTGAAAAAACTAAAAATTGAACCTCAAAACCTAACCTTAAGATATATTGTATACAATTCAATGCCAGATTTATTATTTTTTATAGGCAAATTGCGTCTTAACGTCTTCTGTGTGATATCATCTTATCTCGTATAAAAGGTTCTACCGACAATTAGATTCTTAAAGGGACGTGTTGTATATATAAAAATGCAAAACTTCATATCTAACTTGCTATAAACTGAACATATAAATTCGAGTTCTAGGGTGTAGCGTGAAATTGCGAGTTGAGTTTAGGCAAACATTTCTGAAAGATTTATCAAATATTTGTGAGGCAAAGAAACAAGAATTTTGCACTTCATTCTAATATATTTTTAGTCAGTATAAATAATGTAATCGATTTTATATTATATAGAATTTTCGCAGCAGAAGTATTGTCCATTTAGCCCTCGTGATGTGTTATCACCCCAAGACATCGCATTCAGCCGACAAAATCGATGGAATTCTCAAATATTTTAATACCCAATTTGATGGAACCAGATCGTATTTTGTGCATTAATTGAACGTGACATATCAGCTTTAGAAATTGTTAATGTACCATATTAATCTCCTATAACGTCAATTTTTTTTCTAGGAACTCGAACCACGAACACATTAATGAGCTGCTAACGTGAAAGAAAAATTTTTATAATATATTCATGGACTATCGCATAACCTAGTAGATAAGAAGTGCGAGTATCAAGTTGGAATACGTGTTGGCTTCAACTCCTAGTGCGATGTTTCATACTTTAATTATGATCGCTTTTTGTCGTCATACTGAATGCTTTATCGGAAGGGCGTAGCATTTAGCGATCAGATATATATCTCCCAGTCTATTAGTGTGTTTACAAACATATACGGATAATATTGTATGAAAAAGCAAATTACTTCTGATACTTTTCTATCATATACAAGGATAATCTCTAGTACTTCAGCATTGGTTCCTGGGTAGAATAACAAACGTGATTCATGGCAGGAGCAGTGCTATTAGTTCGTGGTAGCGTAATTCAACCGTAAGCATCAAAGTGGCTTATACGTAGCCCAACCCATAAATTGGCTCTGGCCAAGGGGAATGTTAAGCCAATATATAACTTAATATAAATTTGTTTCAGTGAAGAAGGTTAAAAAATCTGTAACAGATTTGTGAAGACCATCACATCATTGAAACGCACGCTCGACCGAATACATTGATGCTGTTAATGAATATGTCGAAGAAGATCCCAATTTATCCAGCAGATCGTTTGGATCTATCTTACGGCACATTTGCATTTAGATTTAAATCTTTGTTCCAACAAAATTCAGCTAACACAAGAAATACCGATTGACTATGCAATGCATAGATGATACGCTGATTGGAAGCTCAGACATCGGCGTTTGGATGACGATTTTTCGCATCGAATTTTCTTGAGTTTGGTGGATATGTTAACAAACAAAATTCTCTCGTCTGTCGGAGCGAAAATCCACATGTAACTGTCGAAGCACTGTTACATTCCTTAAAAGTCACTTCGTGTTGGAGCATTTGGTTTAAAAATGTGATAGGGGTCCGAGCTTTTTGCAAAATGACGAGATTGTGATACAAGCCGGCAATTCTGAGTGATACAGACATTCGATTACCAATTTTTGTTATCGTGAAATTGAAAATGTGGATGTTGAAGACATGTGGTTTCAACAGAGGCGATACCATCAGCTACACAGAGAGAAATTTCTTGGACGCTTTGTGAATTATTCACCAAGATCGTGCTATTTCTCGCCGCTGGACTTTTCTTTTGTGAACTTATGCAAATAGTCCTCAAATCCTTGACGCTTTGAAAACGAACCTTGCAGAACCGTGCAGAAAAGTCATTGTATATGATCTTAAAAGATCAATATTATAACCTATTTCAATAATGTTGTTATTCCACTAACAATGGCAAAGTCTCAACAATATTTTGAAAAAAAAAATTTCATCTAAATCTCAATCAGAAGCGTATTTTATTTACATTTACTTTCGGAAACACAAAATGAATAACTGAACAGTTCCAATAATTAAATGTTCATTTCCACTGTTCCTTTTCTTTGTTCTCGTGGCACATCGTATCAGTTTTATGTTTATTTTAATAAAGTGAGTCAGAGTATAGAAATGAACTTTAAACGAGATGTTCATTTATTATTCATTTTTTTGTTTCGGTGTTTGGCAGTTTTCACGCAAGCTATAATTACAAGGCAATTTAAGTGAACTAATGAATGAATGAATGAATGCCTGGAGATAACGAAAAAGGTTCTTGTCGCTCACATAAATTTTGTTTCTTTTGCTTTCAATTTTGTTTTATTGATACTGCAACTTACCTAAATTCTTTGTGCGCAATAGATAAGAAAAGACAAAATATTTATATATGTACATATATATATATATATTTATATATATATATACATATATATTTATATATATATATATACATATATATTTAACTTTATTGTTATCAGTTTTGTCATTTCAATCATAACTCGTTTGTCATTTCTCTTCAGCTTTTACTTTCAATTTAAATCGATTATTGTTTTCTTTCTTCTTATGTATGTTCGTTTCCTTTTCTTTTTCCTTCTTTTTTTACTTTTTTTTATATACAAGCAAGTGGTAAACTAGCATTTATTTGAACAGCATATTAATTGTTATTACTATCATTATTGTTTTTCATGTGGTTGCTGTTGTTGTTGTTGTTGTTAAATTTACGTTATACAGCAACAGTTAAAATATATTTTATTGTATTCTACTAGAAGTAAACTAATTTGTTTTCATTTTACGTTTTTTTTTTTTGTCATTTATTGCATTTTTAGTGAGCCGTAAAGACAATAAAACATACATACAAGATATATATATACATACGTGTAATAGTAACGTAAAGCAGACAGACAGTAGAGAACCAAAATTTAACTAGGCTCAACTGAATTGAAAGTGAACAAAAAATGTGTTTATTATCGTTACATGCAGACACTCGTGTGAACAGGCATTCTTGTAGCATTCATTCATAAACATTGAATTTTATTACGGTCGTGATGATGATTGCTTTTGTTTGAGGATGGTTGTGTTAAGTGTTAATTACGTTTATTTACGGTGACTAAAAAATACAATTAAGATGCACAGGCCAAAAATATATTTTTCCAAAGAAACGCGCACGTACATACACATACACGTACTCACACGTACCCGCACATCCACAAACACTCACATACATGCACGCAATTTTTTTTTATTATCATTAATATATAATTAATGTTATATTTAATATTAATATTTAATGACATACATATAGAAAAATACATACATACATATGCATATATATGTTATTTATACGTTCGTCTGTACGCATTTATGTACAAAATAGAGTTGTGCAAGCAAACGTGAAGAAGGTGCTTAGTGTACTGTACATGTGTACATGTGTATATTTCAGTGTGAGAACGTTTGTCGCTATTAAAATGAGTTTCCGTTATATGTGAGTCAAAGTAAATATTGACATGAAACACAGTGAATGTGTAAACGTGGAAGCGTGCTGTGTGGAATGAATAGTAATGAAAAAAAAAAAAAAACAAAAATGAGAATATCGTCGTCATCAACTTATTAACTGTCGATAATAAAACGTTTTTATATTTTTACATTTTAACGTTTGATTTACTGATCTTCATTTCTTAAGTAACTCATATCGTATCAATAGCACAGATATTTAAAAAATGTTTGAACAAAATAACATTTGTGATGTTATAAGAAAAATAAGGTTAATATACTGATAGCGATAAGTGTTTCCATTTGTATATCTCACTTAGCATAGTTTTAGGCTTTTTTTCTCTTTTGCAACGTTTCATTTGTATGCTGTTGCGTTCAACAATTGATGCTGTTGCCATTCTATTGACTTCTAATCCCATCGTATAAATGATGACGAAGAGAAGAATATGTTAACTACTTCTGTTGCTGTTGCTGCTTTTGCTTCTGTTGATATTGAGGGTAATAACTGTGTTGTGGCAATTGAGATTGAAGAGCTATAAAGTGTCGTAATTGTTTTCTTAGTTTTGCACGAAACTTTCGCAACCTCGGTCTAAGCCGCTATCACGTTCCAGTTGATAAGTCATCCTTAAGCCACTGAGGTATGGGACGTGCACCCAATTTTTTCATAAGCTTGACAAGTGCTGTATTATGGCTTAAATAATATCTGAAAAATGCAATTAAACGAGACAAACATTAGGTACAACTAGACACCTATAGAAAGTGTAGAAGAAGAGTTTCCTTTTTAATAAATTTATAATAATTCAGTAACAATTCAAAGTATAAACATTTTTTATGCTTTTTACTAAGTTTCATTCCCCGATTTTCTCTACCACTTGGACGGAAGTAAATTTCAAGATAAAAAACAATATTTTTTTTATTTGTCGAGGTTCTGTTTGAAAACAATACTGTAGCCGTGTTTAGCTCCAACTGCAATAAGTGGTGTGTATCAGATTTTTCATCCTCATACTTCACCCACCTACATTTCAACTTCCATATATTATATATGTATTCCTGTTCAGAGTAAAATATATATATATAGATACTCTTTAACCCCGTGTAATTGGTTTTCGTGCAGCAGCTTGTAAAATAGAACACAACATGAGATACAATTTTATATCGGCAAAAATTGATTCCGTAGTGTACTTTATCACTCTTACAAACTCCTAATAATTATTTCTATACATTTACGTTCATTACGAAAATGCAATCATTGCGACAAAAAATTGTATAAAGCACATGAAAAAGGATCGCACTCGCTTCTGTTTCTTAATTACTATCCTTTAGCAAAGTTTTCGCATTACATTGACTCTTCTCCTGTTCCAAAGAAGTTACGTTTTAATGGTAGTAAACATTATAAAAAAAAAATACACCGAAAATAAAAAATCATATTCGTATTGCAGAGTATTTTGAACTCCGTTAAAAGTAAACACATGAAAATTTAACCTTAAGCTTATCAGTGAGCTAATTAAGCCGCTTTTTCTTAAGTTTAATTTCGTTATTTCATATTGAATTATTGCATTGCCTACTAAGTAAGGAACGGGTGTATCAAGTGGGAGTGATGTGTGGCCGTAGCTGCAAAGTTTTGCTTTAGGTTAACGCGGGTACATTGTCGTAAGACCTAAAATCTTCGATGTATCTAAGCATTGTACTATTTTAGCTAATGATAGCTGACGTCCTTCGGGAAGCGGTAGCGGAGTACATATAAAAAGTATATTTACATCTTGGGAATTCCCAAATACCTGGAATGCGAGCGCTAGGCACGTGGTTTGGTCTATATGTTTAATCTTTGGTGACAGTCTTTTCCCATTCGATACTATCTGAAGGGTCATACCCAGCAGTAACAAGCAAATGTGTTGGAAAGTTGCAACGCTTTATAAGATCTTCCCGGTTTGAGCAATCTGACCCCATAGATTCGTTTAGACTTTCGCAATTTCTATACATTACCAGAAAGCCAAACCTACTCTTTCATCTTAAGTACGCTTTATACTCGGAAAGTCATCGGCATCAACGTAAGGTTTTGTTCAACATTTATGCAGTTCATCTATTACTTCAAACAGCAATTAAAAGCGAATAGATAGGAACAGTTGTTAATATGACGTAATAACAGCGGTCAAGTTCCCTTTATAAAGCAGACACTTCCTATGCAGGTTTCTCCTAAAATCCTTAAGATATCTGGGGCCAAGCATCTATAGTTAAACCTAAAACTCTTCTTAGCCGTTAAACTAATCATCGAACCTTTATAGCGGGAATTCAGGAGAGAGTTTGAGTACGTTTAAGTTCCATAAGTAGGGAAGACGTCGAAGTTGCTTTCCAAAAATATTGCTGCAGTGAAAACTCGATCGGCAAAGACTTTCAAGCTACGACCACAAACTAATCCCTTTTCCTCACCAATTTTCCTCACAAATTTTTTTACGAATATTATTTTTGCTTTGAGCTAAGCTTAGGTTTACCTAAAAAAGTGGCCTGGATTAAATGAAAGATAGTAGGAAAACTCAAAAACTATTTGCGAAATGCTGCTCGCGGATATAAAAGAAAGTTATTTCTCCATCGGATTGGATCTCGCGATGAAAAATGCTTATATTTTGAGAATCTTAACCGTAAAACATCATGGGTGACTCCATCGACATCGACCGTAAGGCAAAATCATTATGGACGGAAGACAATACTCTGTTCGTTGGTGTGATTTTTTATGCGCTATTAAAACTTGGCGGCGAAACCGTTAATACTGAACGGAACGCTACCAATACCGAATGATCGATTTGTACCATGCTTTGGTTCAACAACTACTGAAGGCAGGGAAAGAAAAACTGATCAAGGAAACGACTGAGTTCAGTTGAGAAATGCTTTCAAGTACGACGTACTTACTTATCACACTTGGTTCTGTTCGATTAATACTTATTTACATCAAACGTAAATGCCCTTGCGGAATAGCGCTTCAGATCTTACGAAAATGAATCGTTGATGAAACGCAACGACTTTTTTGCCGTGGCATTCACAATTTATCAGATGAAGGAGAAAAATGTATAACTAGCGATGGGTAATACTTTGAATAAAATATTTTCTTATCATTTTCATACAATAAACTTGTATTTTCTATACAAAACTTCGGGTATCATATTCACATATCTTCCATGATACATAACCTAAGCGAAAAACTAAGATCAACATTAAATTTGTTTTTTAATGCCCGCTTCAGCATTGTTTGAAATTCTGTGCTGAAAATTAAACTTTGAACAACAATTTAATTTGATTTCTGATACTATGTTAAATTAGATTTCGATATAATCGTTTGTATATATTATTAGAGGAAAATTTCTCTTAATTGATTGATTCATCACAACCATTTGAATAGTAGTTAACTAACTAAAATATTAAGTAACCTAATTAAAATAATAATAAAAAACCGAAGGGGCTATCTGTAGTATATTTCTATCCTTTGGAGGGGATGGGATTGCCAACAAAGCCAAATTTAAATTTAGAAAATTTATTGCTACGGAAAGTTGTGATTACTTTTGTTTGATCGTAAATTAAATTTGATTTGAGGAGAAACTAAATTCACGAAATAAATTAAATTTATTTTCAAATGTAAATCAACGTTAATTAGCATTAAATAAAATGTAAATTCATTTCCAATGCAAGTTTTATTGCCTTTTGCTTTTTATGCAAATATTCATATTTTTTTTTTTTTTTTAATTTTTCATTTTTACCATTTGCCATACGTTTGTGGCCAAAAAGCGTAATAGCATAAATATATTATTATTATTATTTTTGTTTTAATTAATATTTTCCTCTACTAGGTACTACTGAGCATTGATTTTTTTTTTTCTTTTTTGAAACTGATTTGTTTCAAAAACTTTTAACAGAAATAATTATTGGCATAAATATTGACCAAGACCTTAATAATTGAATTGCCTGCATAAATATAGGATTTGATTAAGTGAATTTAATCAAATTTTACTTTTCATAGTACGTCTGACCATTTGCTGGATATAACCAAATTGTCTTAAAAATAGATACCAAGCATAGTGGTGTTAGATCTGCTTTTATGTTCTGTGATCGGTTTATCGCTTTTTCAATATGTTAAGCAAAGTTGATCATGATTTTCTACTTTGTGTAGCTTGATAGTTGTTATTAATGTATATTTTCATATATCGATCGTCAATTAGAGAACAAAATTGCTCGTGATCATGTAAGATGTTCAAAAGAAACAAAAATAAATTTATTATTATGAAAAGCACATATATTTGATACAATTAATGGACATAAAAAGTTCGCCTAATTTCGTTAATCATATAAATTCGAAAATGTTAGAAAAAGTGATGAAAAAAATAAAAATTATTTTCAATTGTTTTACCTATTAATCCCACAAGCTAAAAGGATAGGATTAAAGAAAAGAATTTTTTGAAACGATTAAAAATAGAATTAATTTTATATATCAAAAACTACGAAGAGGACCTATTTTCTCACTTGACTCTGGAGAGTCAATCCCACTCATAATGTGAGTTATAGCATAGGGGGGTTTAGGAAAAAGTAGTAACGATGATTAAATCATTTGGAAAAAATACAAAAATACCAGAAATCTATAATGGAGGCATGAAAAGAATTAGTTACAATTAAGGGAAAATCCACACAAATGAAATTTTGGTAAATCATTAATAAAATAGACTTAGAACTTTTAAATAAACAATGATAGGTATATATGTATATATTTGAATTTTATAAATTTAGTTTAGTACAACTTAATTTTTTGAATCACTTTCCAACTCAATGGAAATGTATAGAAGTATAGCTATGATGGCTAATAAATAAAAACTTTTTATTCCTGATCTCTAGTTTATCGTGTCGTGTTTCATGTAACAGAGAAGTTATTAAAAATAAAAATTACTGTCTGGATTGAATATTTCTTTTAACTCTCCAGTGTATTTGCTGCTTAAATTCTATTTACACAACGGAAATTTCTATGTTAAAGTTGAAAATAATAGATCCGATCTGTGTAAATAAAATGGATGGTAAAGTGTCCTAGGGCAGTGTCTTAAGTTCAATACTCTAGACGAATCTGCCTTTAGACTTTCCGATTGGTGATAATACTTTAACTGCGACATATGTAGATGACAAACAATGCAATCGTATTTTTGTACGAACTAAAAATTCATCTCAACAAAATTTGGAATAGAATGTTAAAATGAATGCTGAAAAAATCTACGCGTATTACGTTCACGCTAAATAAGGGTTCTTGTGTGTCCGTCACTCTCTTTAAATGGCAATAATATTTCTATCAACAATTATGCCAAATATCTTAGCTTACATATTGGCTTAGAATAATATCGAAAAATCAGATAGAAGCTAAATCCCAGTAACTTAATATAAAAATCAAAAAATTCTATTGGATAATTCGTTCAGGATCTCTAACTTAATCTACAAGAGTTTGCTTCAACCCATTTAGTGCTATGGCATGCAATTGTCGGTAAGCAGGCAGTAACTTTAATATTAAAGTATTTCAATATTATCAGTTTAATATTCTTCATCTTATTATTGCTAATGCCTCATTGTGCGCTAACAGCAAACTTATTGATGATGATCTGGATTTTCAATCGCATTCAACGTCTTTCTTCAAAATGCCTTGTTAGACATTAATTACGTAAATCTCTTGAAAATATCTCTTCGAGATGAATCCAATGAAATAAAAGGATTGAAGAAGCATTAAATATGAATCTTCTATTTAGAAATTCATTTATTTCTATTTCTTAAATTATTTTAATAAATTTTCCTGGTTTATAAAGTTCTTTTTTTTTTTTTAATATTTAAACATCATATCTCTGCATTATTATATTGTTATCATTGAGAGACTCGATAATCTCTCTTATTTTCCTCACCTTGCCACAATATTTACTTATTATCTTCTTCTTGGATAGATTGTAAATTAAATATGTTTTATTAAAAATAAATAGGTAATAAAATTACATTCGGCTGTGCCGAATCTTTCATACCCATCATCGTTATCTTAAGAAAAGGGGGAAAACTAAATTTTAATATTTGGGCGTGGTAGATTTTTGCTATTTTTATGGAATATCGTGCAACACAACCAGCCATGGATTACCATGAAAAACAGCCAGGAAACAGTCGTGCTTTCGGTTTATACAGTGATCGAGTTGGTCCGTTTTCAATAGCAATGTATGTGAAAGAACTTCGAATATTTCTGCCAAAGTTAAAGCCGACAGGCATTATACAGGTAAACAGACGAACACGTCTAGGTGGATTCCTAATTTGATACTGATCAAGAATATATAGACAGTTTACATGGTTCCAGAGGCATCTTTCTTAATGTTACAAACATTTCCAAAAAAAAAAAGAAAACTTAATTTCATTATTCTAGTATACCGAGAGGGCGTGATCGATCTTTTCCCTTCCATAGCTAGTGCAATATTTTTAGCAATTTTTATAATTCTATCTGCTATGGCTTAGGATTAAAAGAAAAAAATCTAATTTTTCTTTGGTTTCGAAAGCAAAGGTATTCTCAGTTTACGTTGTACTGCGGGCGTGTCCTTTGACCAATTGGGTCCATTTGCAATACCAACCTGCGTGCAAGCACTTCCAATGTTTCAACCAAATTTGAAGCCGATATCTTCATTTCTGCGGCCAAGAGAATGTTTACCACAGACATTACAGACGGGTAGGCGGACATGCTTAAATCGATTCTAAATTTGATGCTGATCAAGAATATATATATTATGTGTGGAGTCTCCGAAGCTTCCTTTTGGTAGTTACAAACTAAATGACAAAAGGAAAACTGACGGTGGCGTAAGCTTAAGTATTTAAGCTAAATAAACCAAGAAAGAAAAGGATCGGCTTTAGGACGACTCTATTATATAGTATACTACTATATGCGGGACAGAGCAAGAATTCTTTTACTCGCTTTATTAATCATACATATTGAAAAGTATGTTTTTTATACGGCTTGACAACATTACTTTTTATAAACTAGTGTACTATACTCTGCATGATTTATTAAATGATTTTTAATAATTTCTGAGAGGACACCAACCGACTAGAGCTCAGTTTTGGATTTGATATAAGGAAGATATTCTAAATATCTAAATTAAAAACTTCATAAATTTGAGACCATAATCTTAGGAAAAAACGAAAATTTATTAGTGTTACGATAAATGGATCTGTGAATCAATTTAACTGAAATTCGATGAAAAGAATGAGAACAAATTTAAGATATTCTTTATGGATACTCCTCTACATGACATAAGCTTTGACAAATTTAATATATTAGTTGGTTCAGATATAAAAAAAAAAAAAAAATCAGATAAGTGATTTACTTGACATAAGTGCTTGTAATGATGATGATAATGATAACGATGACAATGATACATCTAATGAAATGAAATGTGTTGTTCGTACAGCAAACTGGGAAGGTAAAGAAAAACTGTATAATAAGAAAAAAAAAACGAAGGAAAAATCAAATTATTTGTAAAATCGAAACATGGACATCAATCATTTAGTGGAAAGAAGCAATAGCGGAAAATAAAAAATATCTACACAAAATACAAAATACAAATACAAGGCACATGCAGTTGCACTTGCAGAGTATACAACGTACATGTTTTTGCATACATATACTTCCATATTTGTCATTAGTATTGCTTATGATGATGGTCTGGATATAAAAAAAAAAAAAAACAAAAAAAAAAAAATACAATCATTTCGATAATTTCTCCTTTTCTGTATTGTAAAACAAAGCAAAATGTGTGTCAAGTTTGTGTTTGTAACTAACATTAATACAAAAATATGCTTCGTGATGAGTACTCAGTAAACGATTATTAATCAGTCTTAGAATATTGAATTAATACATAACGAGTTCAAAGTTCCTCTTATCAAATCAAATCCTTATGCTTTTGGTTTTAATTTAATTGCAAATTTTTTTTCAACTCTACTTTTCAGAGTTTAACTCTCTAGTTCTGCTTTCATGATATCGAAAATCATCGATAAATATCAAATCGATAAATCGAGCTTAATCATCAAATCATTTATATTTTAACTGCAGTAAGCAAAACAATTTTTACAAAGAACTTTGTTTTATATGTTTATATAAGAATATCGTAGAAGTTTTCTTCTCTGCAAAGAAGTCAAATCTAGAGTTTTGGAAACAATTAGAATCCGACATAAAATTTTATGATGACTTAAGTTCGGGTGTTTTTTTATCGTAAATTAACTCGTTTTCTTTGCGTTGATGTAATCTCACCTTAAAATTTTTAAGGTAGAGTGCATACCGCGAATCTATATAAGAAAAATTAAATATTATTCTTTGCTTGCCGTTTTTTTTATCGTTTTTTCTGTTTTTCTCTTCTGCTAAGTTATAAATCCTTTGTAACGCAGTTTTCTTCTTCTTCTTCTTCTGCTTCTTCTCTTTTGTTGAAGTTCTTTAATATACTTTTCTTCATCTATACTTGTGCTCGTAATTCAATATCACTCTAATTTGATGTTAAGGTATAAAGCAGTTTGTATTTGAAAGAAATTTCTAAAAAGAATATTCGCACATATTAGTACTGTTGTCATAATAGATGCTACTTATTTTGGATTGAATTTGAAAAAAAAAAAAAAAAAAAAGACTAAGTTTTAAGTTTCATTTTAATTTCTTTTCAAACTGTTCAAAGTTTATTTTTCGAAGAAATTTTTTACAAATAGTCGGTTCATTCCTATATGTTTGAAAAAATCGCTGTTTCAAAATAATTAAATTTAAAACGAAATAATCTTTCACTGAAAAATTAGTTGGTCAGTTACTACGTGCTTCATTAAATATTGAATAATATTAGTTTTGGGAAAAAGAAATCCATTATTTTTATATGAACTTCAGGACTTTATTTAACATGCTTCGGATTGTCCCATTTGGGTCAAATATGCACCGTTTTGTTGTATGATT
>KK351138.1:52693-139723 GCA_000671755.1 Glossina brevipalpis | reverse complement strand
GAATTTTCTCTTTGTTCACTTCCATTTTTAACACGCTGCAACTCACAACTGAATGCACCAAACAAAAAACAACAAAATAATTTTTTTTACTGCGAAATGTCACCTTTCCAACGAGCATAAATCTGAAATTGTTTGATCGATACTTTACGAGAAATCTACCAGTGTAGCCATCTACCGAAAAAATAATGGATTTCTTTTTCCCCAAACTAACAAATATTTCAAGAATTATTATATTATAGTTTTTTTTTTTCTGTTTTAGATAGAAAACCGCGTTCTGTAGGAAAATAGTCAAGGAGGTGCTATAAAAAAAAGTAGAACAATCAGAGTAAAGTCAAAAGAAGAAAAATTTAGAAACGTTCGGAAATTTTTTATTTTTGATACGTGACTTGCTAAACACATGGCAGAAATACTTTTTGCCAAATTTTGAATCCATCTCGCTCTGTGATATACTCTAACGTGTCCCATGCCAAACGAACAAACTTTTTTTTTTGGGACTTTTTTTTTCTTGGCACGTAATAATTAATCCATACCTCGGCTTTATTTTTTGTAATACAAAGATTGTGGATGAACTTTAGTTCCAATTTAGCCTGTTTTCAAACTTAACATAAGTATTTTAATAACAAAAAATGTAGACCAAAGTGAAGAGTTTTAAACGGGTAAATAGTTCAGAATATAATTTGTATATTAAGATAATAAATAGCGAAATGACCGAATGACCGATGGATCTATAGTTCGATTTAGTGAGCATTAAAAGAAAATTTATGATTAAATTTGGTTTTCTAGGTAAATTTTTTGTGATTACTATACACAGGTAAAGTATAATTGGATCAGGCTGATCATGATGATATATATGTTCTATGGCGGCTTGTGAAGCAAACTTCTGTGCGTTACAAGCATATCACATTTACATCTCGGCAATAGTTACTTAAGTTAAAGATGAGCTCCAGCTAAAAAGTATATCATTTTTTTGTTGCTTCTTTAACACCAGGACGTAAACGAATTTACAGATTAGTATAGTATTGTTACGAAAATCACAAAACTGTTCACATACGGCTTCAATAAAGAGAAAATTCCTTTTAATGCATTATCGGTCGCGGTGATAAAAAGCATTTGCAACTACCAATGAAAGCAAAGATTAACAACAATTCGCGTGGAATTTAACAGCTAATGGGTTTAATGAAACTATGTCGGGAACTCCAACACCAAAGGAGATTATTACGTATCGCAGAATGGGACGCGACGTTTGTGATGTTTATAAGATTTAATGAAACTACATCGGGAATTCCAACAAACAAAATATTAGCGGGCATAGTAGAATGCGAAATGTACGCTTTTCGCGATCTAGCGATATGGACTTTGTCTGAAGGAAAAATCCAAAAGGCAATTTCGTAATAGTAAGAAGAAAAATATAAAATTAAGTTTTGTACTTTTCTACAGTCGAATGAATTGGTTTTTGTTTATTCGTTTTTATTTTACCTTTGTAATAATTTTGCACTGCGTTCATCCATGGGCGGATACTGGCGTCCCTTTGATTTTCCTAAACACTTGTTACGTTTCTCGTTAACAATTTGACAATAAAATCCTTTTTTTACATCATATCGTAAATGATTTGAATAGTCGAAGGCTGGTTGAATTTTCAAAAAACGTTGCAAGTCGTTCATCACATCGACCGGATTCAGTCGCAGTTGTTCGCCGTCAATGATGTGTAACTGTTGGGCTGTGTAGTAGGAGAGCCAACGTTCCAGATATTGTGCATATTTACCAGGATTAAGGCAACGATTACGTAAATCTCTCAGCGCTTTAGGTGCCGTGTCAGCTGCTGTTATAACCTGCAAAAATGTATAACATAGATGACGCAAGTATTTTTTTTTTTTTTTTTTTTTTTTTGAGTACGAAAAAGATTAAATTTATCAAAAAATGATTGGAATGAAGTTTTTCTTTCTTTAATTCCTTTATTTCTGGAACTGAAAGTTTTCAATGCTTCCTTTTCATTTTGTAGGTCTGTCTTAAATTATAATGAAAAAAGTTCTATCAAAATGGGCGAGTGCATTATCATGTTTGCTTGAATCTGTCATTTACAGATTGGATTTCGTATAAAAGTTATCCAGATAAGGGATCTTTGATTACTAATTGTTGTTTTGTGAATCATTTTTCAAAAAAATTTGCGTAAAGAACTCTAATTTGAAAATATATTTTCAATCCAGTCTTGTGCAGTTCTTTCAAATTTCATATGTTTTCAATTAATTTTGAATGAATTAATAAAAAACCTAGGCAAAAGGAGGCATGGTTAGTTTAAAATATACATTAATATTGATACGAACCTGATAAAAGCTGTAATTATTAGCGATAGCATCGCTGTGCGCCCGTTGATGTTGATACCAGGAATACGCCCGTTTAGCAGGCGAAATAAGGATCGTTACAATTTTCGCATGTGGTAACAGGGCATGTGCCCGTTTCGGTACCATTTCGCCATCAAAATATGTAGCACTCTTTTCGAACATGTAACGTATTGAGCTCATATTTGTATCCATTGGGAAAAAATCCATGTACCAATCTAAACCACGGTAATAATTTTTACCATTGAAAAATTGTATTTCTTCAAAGCTGTCGGGACTAGGTACATTACTAGCAATACTGGAGTGCATCGAAAGGAATGTATATAGAGCAGTGGTGCCAGTTTTCTGTGGACCGATTACCAAAAATTTGGGTAAAGAATCACAATTTTTACTTTTTGACCAAATTTTACGATGTCTGGGATCGTCGCAGGGATTGCCCCAGACTGGATCAACCTCATCGGGATGCAAGCGGAAGTACATTTCGGCCAGTTGTATGGGCGGAGCTGAGGCTAGTTTTAGATTAGTCCAACACTGCAGGAACTTAATGACCGACTGAAAGGTGTAAAGAGCCAAACGATCTGATCCGTAATTGGACATGTGCGTCATGAAAATATTAATTGGATTATAGACGATAGTCTGGAATAATTCGCCGCCTTGTATAGATTCATCTAATTTATCACGGCCACCCGGATAACGATCAATATACATTGTGTGGGTGAACAAACCACAAGTTTGTCGTGGTAAGACCATAATATTACGGTGTATAAATCCTCGTCTAAGCCGTGCAGGTCTTAAATGGGGATATTCTTCGGTGGAAGTTACTTTAATATTCCAAATCTTTTGCCAAGCCTCGTACAATATCTCATGGGCCGGGTATACACCCGAATGGTGAGGTGATATTGAATATCCCGAGTCGGTAGGAATGTTGTGATCTTCCGCAAAAGCATGATTAAGTTGCATTTCAGACATCAATAAGGTAATATTATCGTATAAGTGTGGTTGTTGATGTTTCCACATATGTGAAAACCAAGTGAACTCGTGGACATTTTGCAGTAGAAAATCATCACCAAGATTTTCCTCATGGGTACCATGATGATGATATTTACCAGAAAAGCCCAAGTTGAAACGAAAGCCCGGTACCATTGAAGCAATAATTTTTTGGGTAGCGATCAAAGCTCTTACATCATCAGGTCGTAGTCGGGTCCCCTTCTCGCCTACAAATATGTCGTCGATATCAACCAATACCATGCGCTCCAAACTCAAACTTAGCTGTCCATGACTAAGATATGACAAGGCATCCAGGAAGAGCAATCGATGCAACCAAAAATGCAAATTGCTACCAAAGAGTATACGCTTAATGCCATCCAATTGGCCATGATCCTGTAGGACGGTTGTTAAAGGCAAATGCACTTGACCACCACTATCTGAAGGGTAGTCCTGCGAATTGCGTTGAGCCCATTCAATGGGCTCATAAGTGGAATGATTATGCTGAAATACGGCCCAATCATCGCCGGGCAAAGCTCCCCATGCTGTTTCACCGGCCCGAGTTAGACGCAACACTGGCGAAACCGGATTCAAGCTGGCATCACGTAGTCGCAGATTTGTATGGACAAACAAAGGAAATCCTCGCAGTTGAGCAGCTACTAATGTCTCTTCGCTGGGACTAACAAATCCAATTACACCCACCGAATACTCCCGGCAATATTTATCAAGTAACTCACGATTCCATTTATCCATATGCAAATATTTGTCAAGATTCTCGAACACTATCACACCATAACGACCCTTATCCAAATTCGTTAATGATGGTAGACTCTTACCAGCTACTTCGATTTTGTATCTGAAACGAAAAGAAGACTTTTTCAATAAAAACTCAAATTTTCTACGTGCAAATCAATTTAATTTTAATTTCATTATAATTGCGCAGAAAGTTTTTCCTTTAATTTTTTTTTTTTTTTTTTTGTAGAAAAACAATTTCCAAATGAACTTGAAGATGCACCGCAATAAAAGTGGGTTTCGTTGCTGCTGCTTCCGTTTTTAATAACGGATGAACTATGAAATCCATATGCAATTTTCGCGCATCACTGACCATGTATAACGGGATTTATTTACATTCTTTTCCTACACAAGCAAGAAAAAAAAGTGTATATATAGAAGAATACATACATAAACATCCGTTCGCCAAAATCGTGATGTTTGCCATTTTATGATGAAATGAGAAACGAGCCAAGGAAAACTGGGACAAAAAGCATCAGTAATAACAAACAATGCCACCATTTTTTATTTTGTTCTTATTTTCGTTGAATGACAGTTCAACACTAACGGTAGAGGTAAAGCTTTCTAGGGTATTTAGTTAGGCAGTTAGTGAGTGAGTCGACGATTGCCAAGAACTTTGTTTTTGCCGTTCTATGTCAATTTAAAAACAAAAAAAAAAAAACTAAAAGAAGAAACTGCCATATTGTTATGTTGACGGTGCGCATATGCTCCTTGTGCAACACATTTCACTAAACCAACTAAAAATTCACATTTTGATATTGTCCTAAAAACATACATATAAATACGTACGTAGCTAAGTATGGAATGAATGTACACTAGGAATGCAGACAAGTTTGTAGTAAGATTGCTCGTTCCTCTATAAGTGCCTAAACATTGAAATACCAATAGCTATTGATGCAGAGGGGAATGGCAGGGCGTGGGAGGGAGTATCATACAGTTTCATGGTCTATATAGAGAGAGTGAGGTATATATGTGCATGTGTGTATAATTGTGAATGAAATAAATTGTGTTTTGTTGACATCGGATAATTTTGTGTTGCCTACCTCCTCCGTCAAAAACAAAACACAAACACCAAATTTTATAATATAACGGAAAAACCTAAAACCGATTATATGTAACGTGTCCGTGTGCTTGTATTTAATATATGTGAGATGTATATTAATAATTATATATGTATGTAACACCGGTCAATAAATAGAGAGACTGACACATATATGTCTAACAAAAAATCCATATCATTTCGATTATTTGGTTATGGGTCACAGCGGCTTCAATGATTGACTGGCCAAGCAATGGAAAAATCCAAAATGTTTGATGAAAATTCAGATTAAAGGAAACACTTGTCCGTCGAAAACAGCAATTAATCAATGGTTTGCTGATTTTAAATAAGATCGTACGGAGGCCGATAATGCTGAACGCACTACTGTTCTCCCAGAAGTGATGGTTAAACCACAAAATACAAAAAAAATAAAAATTTGAAATTACTGGCGATTATCGGTAGTAAAGATATCAAAGAACAGTGTATTTACTATTTAAGATGATAACTTTGACGGCTATCGGGAATGAAAACTACAACGTGTTATTGATTCTATGATTAAGCTGCTTAAACTCATTACGAGGGATTTCTTCATGCGGTATGCCGTTTCACACGGGCGCGTCAGTACATTTCTGCATCGAATCGATGGTCCACTGAGTAGCAAGGACGAAAAGAAAACAGTTCAATAGAATAGAAGCATAAACGTACCAATCGATTGAGAAGTTTATTGACTTCGTTTTTTACCTAGAAAACGAAGGTGTGATAACCATTGAATATTATGTAACACTTTCAGTACAAGTAGAGGACGAAATTGCCGAATACAAAAAAAAAAAAAAAAGAAAAAAAAATAGCGAACAGAAATAACGGAAAAAAGGTGCTCGAGCTAAAATGTAACGTATCCAGCTAACACAATTGTTTTTAAAAAGGCATAGAATTACTTCATGTTTCCAGCTGATATTGTAAGTCAATTATGGAGATTGAATAACGAATATTCGGCTCATATTAACTCAAATATTCTATGGAATTCTACGAAATGTGAAGTTCATTAAATAAGAAAAATATTACGTGTATTTCAGTTGGAACTAGCTTTGCCACAGTATCAATAAAGAAAACAGATCGAGAGACTTTATTAAAAGAAACCGTTGTAAAGTAGAAAACAAGTGTAAGGTATTGAATTAAAACATCGAAGAAGTTTCATTTTCATTATTAATCAAAAATTTGAAAACAAAAACACAGTAAATGCTGTTTTCACGTACTGAAAACTGACCAATCTGGCTTACTACAAAAGGTATAGCATCTAAGAAAATGAGAAAACAATTCTCAGCTATGAAAAATTCCAAGGTTGTGAAGAGCTACTAATGCAAGAAGTCCTTATGGGCAGGAGGAATCGAATTTGCGTTGAAAACGCAAGAAATAAATAAACAGCAGTTGACAGCTGAGCAAAGAGATGAAAGAAAAACTTTAGACAATCGCTATACATCTCACATTAACGGGAGTAAAGTAACAAAAGTTAACTTTGTGAAAACAAACAATTGCTTAAAAAGTTCAGAAGAGAACTTTCTCGCGTTGCAAACTTATGTACCGATAGAGAAAACGAGCAGAAGTTTGCTGCTGTAAGTACAAGGTGTCGTTCATGTACCAAGCACATATACACCAAATACAATTTTGTACGTGAAAAGAAGTATAACATAACGATACAAAATTGGACTGCAGTGAATGTAAAAAAAAAACCCATGATTATATGACATTTGGCGTCTTAAGTACATTTTTCTCCTTTAGTGAAAAGCATTACAAAAACTGTATTAGTAGTGATGCGCTTCGATTTAAAAACATAAATTTATATTTTATAATTCATTTCGTAATCATCGAAAGCACGGTTAGCTACTGCCTAAGAAGGCGTACACCGCATCAATTGCAGAAATTCGATAAAAGCGCATAATTTCAGATCAGATTCATACTCAGTACTACATGTTCTACTCGAAGACGTATTTCAAATAACTTCGACCTAAGTACACACGCACACACACACAGCAATAACGACATGGAGTTACATAAAATAACAGTAAGTCTTCCGAGAGGATCTGTCTTTGGTCCACTTATGCGGAAAGCCAATGAGGCAATAGCAGTAGTAACGGCATGGTTGGAAGAGAAGGGCCTATAAGTCGCGGACCACCAGACAGAAGTAGTGATAGTACGTAGAAGTAAAGCCTTACAGCGATGGCGAATGTGAGTGGGGGATCACATTACGTATTAATCTTTCGCACTCACATACTTCCGAGTAATGATGAACGTCGATTTAATCGACCGAAAATTGGCGGTAGCTTATATCCTTAGCAGTCTAAGGCAGATATGTGCATTCCGAACAATGTCGGAAGAAGCTGCGCTCATAGCCGCGGGCATTTTACCAATCCACATTCTGGTTGATGAAATGAGTCACATCTATGAGTAGCGTCATAACAATGAAAACTTTCTGCGCGCCATAAGGCTAGAAGAGCGGTTAATCTCGACAATCGCGATGAGAAAGAATGGCAAAGGGACGATGGATTTTCGATCTTATCTCAAACACGTCGCGATGGATCGAAAGAATGCAGAGTGAGGTAAAGTTTTGTCTCACGCACTTCCAGACTGGCCACGATATCGCTTTATCGCAGATTGGAATGCCATGCACACGTACGTGAGTAAGATACTTGAGGAACTAACACGGCAGCATATAATCGTCGCAATGAAAGAACTCAGATTACCACATTACACTTGGTAAATATTGTGGCCAACTATTTCAGGGCAAGAAAATATCTGTATACAAAATAAAGAGCGCCTCAACACGAGAGGAGTGGCTCAAGGATCAGTGCGCGGACCAACACTATGAAACGGTAACATGCACGATAACTTACTTACGTTTGACAGTCCCAGAGGAAGTTATCATTGTGGGATACGGAGACGATATCGCCGTGTTAGTCATGACAAAGCAGTTACAGGGTGTTGTGCTTTTTTCCAATGACACAGTTAGATAATAGTCATGAGGCTTCTGCGGATAAGGCTGAACTTAGGCGAACAAAAACGGCGGCGATAATAATAACGTGTAGGAAGGGGGTGGAGAGAGTTATACTCAAAGTTGGTGGAGTCGAAACACTATCGCAGGAGGCAATTCGCTACGTAGGTATCAAGGTCTACTACAGATTGTCATTTAAAGCGCATCTTAAACATCTTGCCGAGAAAGCCTCAAATGCAGTAAAAGCTCTAATGAGCACAATGCTCAACGCATGAGAATTCAAACAAAGCAGGAGACTCGTAATCGTTGGGCTGGTAAAATCAATAATCGTACACGAACGGATCGTATGCCATAACGCAGTGAACATCGCCATATATAAACAAGACTTCCTAGCAGCATATCACTTGTACGCATTGAGAATGATCGCAGCTTAACGAACTACTTGAAGCGGCCGTAGTCAGTGCAGGCATGATACCAATTGATCTACTCGCATACGTAGCGCTGGTGTAAAACACATAAGAAGGCCTAAGAAAGTACAATGTTAAAATGTTGGCAAGACGCCGCCTGATTAATAAATGGGCAAGAGTGATGAAGCTCATCGGTGAATGGTAGATGCATACGCAAACTCATCTGAAACGTGTGCCAACGCATAAGCAAACAACGTGGGGACGCAGGTTTCGACTTGAAACAGCTTTTTTGCGCCTGTTGATGTCTCCGAGCGTACCTAGACAGGTTTAAAATAGATCAGGATCTTCCTAGTAGTCTATATAAATGCACTAAAGACGCCGAGCGTGTATTCTTTGTCTGTCCGAAATACTAACACGAACGACGGAGACTACAGACGGAAATCAGAGAATTTCCTCTCCCCGACAATCTCGTGATAAACATGTGGCATGGCCTGGACAAACGAAAAGTGGTAGTAGTGTTTGCCGCATATATACTGAAAAAATAAAGAATTGAGGAACGTCAACGTAGATTGAATGGTATTGCCTGAATGGCAACCCTGCCTTGTAAAGGGATAAGTAAATTGTCGTTGGCACAGGGTAAGGGATGACAACATAAGTGATTTTTAGCCGGTTAAAGTTCCACACAGTCCAAAGTGGGCAGCTTTCGATACTTTCTTACTTATTCGAAAAAAGAAAACACACAAAAACGATTATGAAAATAACAAAATCATCATCATACATTCAAGTTTTCGAGGTGGGTATTAAGAATGTTTTTCTTTTTCTTTTTTTCGACTTAAAATGCAAAGCAACCGCAAAATTGTAAAATTGCATTAATTATTTAGTCATTTGGCGTAACTAAAGCAAGAATTGTGTATGAAGTTTTCAAACATGATACATAATTTCTCGATTTTTATTTACCTCTTCTATAAAGTCTGGTCTTTTACTACTAAGTTAAGCGATTTCCATAATTGAAAAAAAAAAAAGAAAAAAAAACTGGAATAATTTCAAGACTATAAGCCTGCCGCCAACAATTAACAAAAAATAATGGAATATTTTTAGAACTTTATATGTAATTTAAGCGGCGTGATTACGTGCACTTGTATATTTAATGTTTTAATTCTATGCATACAATTTTTTTCACTGTTACCATTACTACTAGCAGACGCGACCGTCATTACCACAAAACATGCTTCAAATTATTTATAATATTTCTATAAAACATTTTCTAAATTATTATGTCGCGCAAAACAACAACGATGACGACAACATCTGCAAGCCCGCATATTATATTGCCTATAACAAGGCGAAATGAACATTTCATAAATCGCACAGTTTTTAAGCGATGGTACAATGCATTGCATGACGCCTTTTAGAAATATTTTACATTAGTTTAAAGTAATATTTTTATTTTTATTTTCATTTTCATTTTTGTTTTTTTTTTCATTTTTGTTTTTTTTTTTTTTAACGAAAATTAGGTTTGGAATAAAAAGAATGCAAAACGTATAACGAGATATATGAAAATAAGAAAGAAAAGAGAAATCTAAAAAGAAAAATTTTAAAATAGATTTATGATCAATTTTTTTTTTACCAAATGGACAAAATTGAGGCAGATGTGTAAACATATAGAGAGATCTACGCTTATGCATTTGCAAGTTAAATATATTTCAGCCAAACGTTTCAAATATGTATGTGTTGATGCTTGCGTACACATTGCTGATTCGGCAAAAAAAAGAGCAAAAAAAAAATGGGAAAATAAAACGATGACGGAAAACAACTAACGGTTAACTCTGCATTGCGAAATGTGTTGCAACATAGAATGAAATATTAAATCCTTTTATGGCATTTGAAACACTTTAATGGAAACAATAAATTTAAAAACTCTGCTCGCGCCCGTCTTACGGTGAATTTTGAATACCCGCCGCCAGTCAAAATGCTAAGCTCCTAAAACTATATTCAAATTATTGCAGAAAAAATATGGTGCATGAATTTGACAGAGCAATGATTCGCATTATTTTATGAGAGCGTGGTGAGAGGAAGCATTTGCATTCTCGAAGAAAAAGAAACGTTTTCTTTCGCTCTTTTTTTTTTTTTTTTTTTTTTTTTTTTTTTTTTTTTTTTTTTTTTTTTTTTTTTTTTTTGCTTTTTTTATACCCTCCACCGAAGGTGAAGGGTATATTTCATTTTGTCATTTGGTTTGTAACTACCAAAAGGAAGCTTCGGAGACTCCACACATAGCACATATATTCTTGATCAGCATCAAATTTAGAATCGATTTAAGCATGTCCGTCTGTCCGTCTGTGTAATGATTGTGGTAAACATTTTCTTGGTCGCAAAAATGAAGATATCGGCTTCATATTTGGTAGAAATATTGTTGGAAGTTCTTTCGTTGCCACGCCCACTTATTAAAAATTAATTTTTTCCCCTTTTTTAAAATTAGGGTGATGGGTATAAAAGATTCGGGCATAGCCGAATATAATTTTCTTACTTGTTTTTATACGTATCGCAACTGTCCGTGAAGCAATATTTCCAAAGTTTTTAAGTTTTGATACAAAACTCCTTACAGGAGATAAAAAGTAATCAGACAAAAGCGGAAAGTTATAAATTAACCCATGGGAATAACAATTTATATAATAGAGTGCCATTAGTGATTGGAGATTTGATTTATTTCTTAGATTTTATATTTTTCATTAAATAAAATTCATCTTTAAAAGTGATGCGTTCTTTTTAAAATTTTCGACCTAAACGTCTCAAACGAAACATTTTTCGAACATGTATCTGATAATGAGTCAACAACGCCTTTTTGTAGATTTCAATTTTATACTTTCGTTTAAGCTGAATGGGGAAGGGAGGGTGGAGGGGGAGGGAGGCTGGAGGGGCAGGGAGGGAGGAGGGGTTGGTTGGAACACCTCATAAATTATGGACTGGAATGTTTCACAAAATATGATATATCCCGGTGAAAAGATCATGAAAGTCGTCATCTTGTAAATAATCATATGGGGAGAGGAATAAAATTTAATATCCAAAGAGAAAAAATCAACTCACTTTTTGCAGGAATCAATCATTTGAAAATTTTACTTGTAATTTTGAAAAATATTATTAAAATTTAGGCAATGTCATACCTACGAATCTTATCAGTAACGATTAATGATATGCAGAAATATTTATTACAGTGAGTTGAGTTTATTTTATATTCATAATCAAAGGAGTTACGAAGGACGATAAGTCAACTAAACGTTAATATTCACATTCCTGAATATGATGTTTATGGCTCTTAAGTATAAGTTTGTTAACTTATGAGAGAGAACATTTTCATAAAAATCGAATCTAAGTTCATGACTTTAGAAATTTCAAAGCAAGATAATTGGACATTGTTTAGAGCATAGATTTTATTTCAATAATGCGAATACTATTTTAATCTCTAAACTTTCACAAAAAAAAAAAAGAAAAAAAGAAAGGCAGATACGAAGCTAATTAAATTATCTTTAATTTTTAAAATTAATATTCTGAGATAAGTATCTTTTTTTAATTGTGTCAATATAACGAAAATGGATGTAATACAATTTTTTTTGTTTATACCAGTTGTGGAACCGGAAGTAGTATTTTTAATGTGTATTCGGCATTTGCTCTGGCAAACGTTTTCACATTTTTGACTTGCTCATGCCATATATATATAAATAATACTATAAGTATCGAAATATCCATTTGCTTAAATCATCAAATTGCTTAGAGTGCGTGTAAGAGTGTAGTGAGAATGTTCATATATGTGTAACGCATTCTTTAAAAAGATTTATGTGAAGATTTTTTTTGTGCAAAAATTTAAATATTTTGCGACTAATATATAAGGCAGCATTAGTAAGTGTATAAAAGTATGATTTTCTTTTGGAGAAATATGTCCTTTTTTGAAAACAGTTTTAGTTCTTCTTTCTTTATGTTATTATCCAATAGAAAATACTGGAGATATAACAGTTCGTAGGCTGATACATAGATGGCGCTATACTAGTATTAAATCCATATGATTTTTAGTTAGCCCTAACCTTCAAAAGAAACGTGTATAAATTTACAAGTTGTTGCACTATTAGTATATAAGTTATAGCATTTGTAGTGAAGCAACTTTTGTTAGTTTGAAAAAATGGGTAAAAAGGAATTTCGTGTGTTAGTCAAGTATTACTTTTTGGCGAAAAAAAAATACTATTAAAGGCAAGGCTTAGCTTGATAAACATTAATCGGACTTTACACCAGGAAAAATCAACCGTAGAGAAGTGGTTTGTTACATTTAACCGAGGCGAAATGAGTACCGAGGACGATGCACGCAGTGGAGGCCCCAAAAAGGATGTTACCGACAAAAATATCAAAAAAGTCCGCAAAATAATTTCGGATAACTATAAAGTGAAGTTGATTGAGATAGCTGAGACCCTAAACATATCAAAGGAACGTGTTGGACATATCATGAATGAATATTTGGATATGCGAAAGCTCTGTTCAAAGTGGCTGACACAGCGAGGTCACAATCGACCAAAAACAACAACGATTTGATGATTCTTAAGCAGTGTTTGGAGCTGTTCAATCATAATAAACCCGAATGTTTGCGTCGATGTGTGACAATGGATAAAACATGGCTCCATCATTTCACACCGGAGTCTAATCGACAGTCAGTCGAGTGGACTGGAAGCCTATTTTGAGGCTAAAGACAAATCGTACTACAAAAATGGTATCGAAAAATTGTATGACCGCTACAATCGTCGTATCGCCCTCGAAAGCAACTGTATTGAATAATAAAATCAAAAAAAAATTTTTCTATGTTAGCCTACGAATTTTCAGCCCACTTGGTGTATTAATTTTGTCCCTCCATATGTGATAAATGAGTTTTTAAATAAAAATAGCTTGAATTTGAATAAATTTTATTTAAAATCCGAATACTTCTCTGTAAAACAAAAACGCATTTCACAGTTGCCAAGAATTCTATATATATCGAGCTTTGAATATCTATACGTTCGTATAGGATTTTGTATCGGAAGTAAACACGAAAAGATTCGCCCCCATCTGTTTAATACGATACGATACTCTGGGTTTTAGTTTCCCTTAAAAATAAACGTATCTTTTTATTGTTTAACAGACATATGTTGCATACACTTGTGAACATCTGGTTTTTTGATCTTAGTAACAATTGAATACCTTCGCAAATCCCCCTTTGCATTTCTGCTTTATATGTTCACGCTGTTTTAAGAATTCATTTGTTAAAGATTAATTTTCCTTCTCACTACCTAGAGAAGAGCTTAGCTATGATGTTAATTAAAGGCGAGTTGGCAGTAGAATTTTGCTACGCACAAGAAGTAGGATATATATCCGCATATATGCGTCGTTACGTTCTTGTGCGCTATACCACTTATAGTGCACGATAAGTTTATGCGTATGTTGTGTAACATCCAGAAGGGCTCACTTTATATTATACTGATTGACGTAAAATTATTTTCTGAATCGAATTAAATCTCTTTGCCCATTTGTCTGATGTCTGTCCATTTGGTCTTATGTTTAACAGGTCGCATTTTTGGGATATTTTGGAGAAGTTAGTTATACTGACGTATGTGCACACAAAGACGAACGTTATCGAAAATGGATTAGTAACCGGCCTTGTATGCCTGACCCGACAAGTATTGATTTATTTTTACTTCTGTACGCAATTGAAATTTTAACGATAACGTTGCTAAGGCCCTATCAACCATAGATAAGTATTTTAAATTTAAAATGAGTGCTTGCTTTGATTAGCTTTCTGTCAAATTATCCATTTATTGTTCGCAATTAAAAGATAGTATATAGGCTCTAGGATAATCGGAGCAGCAAGTTGTAATGTATTTTTAATCAATTCTAGTGTAGTACTTTGAAAATATTCAATCGAGGGCTCACACATTGTTTAGCTAAATAGTTAATGAACACATCATTTCCTTAAAGATGAATAAGGCATTAGAGTAAAATAGGTAAGACCGGCTGTTTATGTACTCCTTTCATATCCTATTGATATATGACCTGACATAGTGGTCGAGTTGGATGTGAGAGGTCACATTTTACACATCCGTATTATGTTACATTTTTGCTGTTACCTTTGATGTCAATTAAGGTCAAACTCTTTAAACCACTATCCTGAAGTCAATTCAAACCGAATTGATCTGGAAAGTGAAAAAGACTTTTGAATTCTTTCTCTATTAATACCAACCAACTTTTTTTGGGCATTGACGGCAATATCTAATTATTGAGTTCGTTTCATAATGCAAGCGATAGGAAATCTGAATACATGATAATGTCTCTAATTGTTAAAAAAAACAAGTCGAGACCGGCAAGAAATCGTCAGTCAGTGTTGTAGTGAAAACTGAAATATTTGTGTTTCTATCTCTTTCAGTTTCCCTAAATTTTATAAACATTCAGTATGGGCAAAGCCACGAAAACTTTCCGATTATTTTTAATCAGCGCGAGACTCTAATTCCGATGTAGCCAAGTTCATGAATTGTATTTCACGGATATTACTTATATACGTACGAATATTGAGATCCTTAAAGCGCCAAAAGGGAGGAGTTACTTCTTCTCGTTATTAATTTCTTAGCGGTAGTTGATAACCGTTAATACCGAGGTATCATTGATTAGGGAGTCTTTGACATTAAAAGGAGCATAATATGTAAGTCAATAATTCCCGGGACTAACACGTAAATTTATATTATTTTTAGAAAGCGTTAACCTTCACGTCGTTACGGATCATTTGTTTACGAGTTATATTGGTTTTAATAACATTACTTGTGCGTTTTCTTATTTTCAAAAAAAAAAAAATAAAAATTTTAAGTTTCTGTTTTAATTAAAAAAGTTGATTTTTTATTTGAAAAAAAGATGGATTTAATCAGTATTGGCTTGTTAAGTGTTATGACAACTCCTCTCCTTCGAAATAACGATTTATCGGTGGTTTTCTCGGTTTGTTGTGTTGGTTAAATGCCTTAAGGACGCCTCAAGGAAAAACATTTAGATCAAATGATGAGTTCATAACGCATTATATGTATGTGTGATGATTGTATATCTAAATTTAATGACAAATTACTGAAAGGGGCGTCAATATTCAAAATAAAATATTAAATAATATACCGTTTTGCTGTATAGAGACTGCGCTTTCGTAGGAAGGGAGAAGATTCAAAAAATTATTGCATCCGATGCAAATATTTTTTTCATAATAATTTAGTTTACCAAACTATCACTGTTTAGATATTTTTGTGGAGAAATTTTGAAAATTGAAATTTTTTCTATATAATGAGTTTTTCAAAAATTAATCATTATACGAGGAGTAGCTATAAAAATGCTTCGATCCAATCCATTTTCAATGAAGTTGTTACAAAAAACACGCCAACATAACAGATTTAGTCAACATTTTTAACAAATTTACGGTTGGAAGAGAAAAATACATGGACAGACAAATAGACAGAGAAGTTTAAATCGATGCACAAAATTGATTGAATTGATTTGATATCATAAAATGTATGCCAATCTTAGGTTCTTGTGCCTTAAAAACCTCCAAACAAAATTAATATATTTCGCGTCACAATTGTGCAGTAGGATATAGAAATGTAATCGAAATGTTTGGAGAAGTACTCAAGCAAACTATTATATTCTGAAAAAGAAGGTTACATTTAAAAAAAAAAAAAAAAAAAAAAAATTTGTTAATTATTATCGGGAATTATTAGGCGAAGTATTTTGTCAGATTAGTTTTTGCCGTAAGCCAAAATTCATCTGATGTTATGGAAACTAATATCTAAATTAACACTTTCTAGAACCAAGGCCGAGTTAGTTTAAAATTCACAGCGGTATTTTCTTTATATATATATATTGTCTGTGTGTTTCGTGAGCATATTTACGTTTCATACGCATTCAAATACGAATGCTTTGCTTTATTTGTTTGTAAGCATCCCATGTAGCCAACTTCATTTGTTGTTGTAGCTGTTCAGTAAAGTAAACAAGAACATAAACATACTCACATATGTACAAGGGATGAGTAGATAAAAAGCCAATCATGCACATAAACGTATTTATTTATGTTTCTATAATCATGATTATTAGCTTGAACCCTTGTTTACATTGGTAAAGTTTTCAGTTGAATGACCAGAACTTACGTTATACTACAATTACGATTACGACACATATTTATTCAAATGCATACCAATCATTTAGGTATAATGTAATGTTCAAAAAATAAGGGAAACTTATTTTAATTATATCTACGCTTCGAATACGAACGTAAACTTTTTCGCTTTGTAAAATTAGTACAACTATATAGTTAACATAGGACGTAAGTTTCATTTTTTTTAATTTGATTTTTTTGATTCATAAATTATCTCAATAAAAATGGGGACACACAGTTAAACAGACAGACAAATCGTGTAAATGTTTTTCAAAGTAACCCATGACCTTTTTTTCTTTTTTTTTGATGATTTTTATTGAGTAGTAAGTAACGATTATCACACGGAGAGGTATTCTTTAATCATGGAAAAAGTAAATAGTTACTCAAAAACTTAGTGAATATGGTTATTAGTGAAAAGATATTAATTTGATATTGATTGTGAAAAGTTAATACAAAGATGCGTTTATCATGATATAAAAACCAGAAGTCTGAACTTTTTGACAACAAACGGCACCAAAACTCTAGAAGTAATGTTAGGTTTGTTAGTTTTTGTTAGGTTATTGACGCTTTAAAACTAATTTGTTGTGAATTACATCATGATAATCAAAGAAAACAGCCAATATGAGGTCAATTTTGGTTTTTTTTTTCACTTTAAATATTTATTTTATATTTATTTTATTTATCGTCATAACACATTTTTAATATTTGCAACGCATTTACATAAGAAATTTTGATTTTTTAAACAAAATTTAATATAAATACTTGAAATTTGAAAATTTGTCAACAACACGTTTCAACAATTATAAAAGATAGTTTCATTTATAAACTAATAAAATATTAAATAAAACATGAGACTTCTATCAGGGTTTAATGACAGTTTCGTGAATTTAACAAACAAACAAAAAAAAAAGCAGAAAAAAAAAGAATTTCATTTATATGCGGTGTTTTAAAATATTAAATTCCCTTTATTTTTTGAACACATATGTTAATAAATTAAAAATTCTCTAAACTATATATGAAATGATGAACAAATTTTAATACCTTCAGCAAACAATTTCTATAAATAATGATCAATAAACTACAAATTTTTTTTAATACTTTCCCAGCCCTTATTTAAGAAAGTTTTGTGACGCTTATAAGGCTTTTCATTAGGGCGTACTTTTTTTTTCTTCTTTTTTTACCTTCTTTAAAACTCCATATTTTACTTGCTTCAGAACTCTAATGCTTAAAAAAAAAACGCATCTTGGCCCCTACAATGTATACTAAGACTCCGCTTAATATCGTTTCAATTTGCGTTTTTTCGATGTTGCGTCGTTCTTGAATTACGACTGATTTCTGTTTTGGGTTGAAATATTTTCGTTATGGCTTTATTATCCTTTTGTCACAAAAAGACATTAAAAAAAAAAGAAAATATTTATGATTGAAAATTTTCAAGATATTGAACGAAGTTCCAGTATTGCTCGACCAGTAACATCAAATAATATCAAACAAAGAAATTTATTTAAAAATTAAAACAAAAAAAACCTCTCAGCAGATTTTGGACAAATTTTTAAAAACAAAGACGCATTAGTTGTTGAGTCCTTCACTTCATTAAATTAAATTTATTTCACATTTTTATTGTTTTTTATTGTGTGATATTTTTCATTTATTTCGTTCAATTTTTTTAGTATTGTTTCGTTTTAATGGAAAAAAAAATGAAATTTTTTGCCTAATTTTAGTTACAAATATGTGTATACATATTGTAATCGATAAAAAAAAAATGTTGAAACCTAACTTTAATTTTTTTATGATTTCGAATAGAAAACTGCGATTCACTTTACGTCGCAGTATTTTGGAACGTATTTCCAATACAAATCCAGGTCTTGGTGTATACATATATTCTTACTGAACATGACTAGCGAGATCGTTTATGACCTTAGAATTAAGTTAGGCTTCATTCATTTTAATACAAGACATAAAGAAAGAGAGAAAGCCTTTCAAGTCCAAAAAGAGCGTAATTTACTTTAAAAAAATTTGGAAAATTTAAAGACGAGACGAAATTAAATTAAAAAACGCAAAATTTTAAAAGTTTCAACTTTTCAACATTGGACTTTGTATGGGTGATGGTCGTAAAAATCCAAGCATTAGGTCAGAACAAGTCAACGAATTTCGAAAATTTCATCCGTTAACTTGGAAACAAAAACAAATAAGTAAATTATAGCAGATAGACTTATAAAAATTTCCACAAATTTTGCGCTAGCTATACCGTAGTCTCTGTACAAGAATGCAAAGGATCGATCACGCCCACTCGATTTAATAGAATATTAAAACTTAATTTTTTTTATGAAAATATTTGTAACATTAAGAAGGATGCCTGTGGACACGTTTTAAAACATCTTACCGTATTGCTGTGGAAATAGAAATGTAGGTTAAAGGCATTGATTTATTTATTATGATTCAAATTTGGATCAAGTAAATTATGTGCCCTAGATCCTCTACCTATATTAGATAGGCCTCGCAAAAATGATGTCGCTTTTTCCATTTTGTAATATTTTTGAAAAATAATAAATTTTCGTAATATTTAAATATATGCTTAGTAATCTTTTAAAGTATTACTATTGTATCATCTTCCTTTCCATCAAAAAAAAAAAAAAAAAAAAAGAAAATGTAGTAAAAATATAATTTTCTTTTTTAAGTTGCTACACTAATGTAACCCTTTAACCATGTAAACACACATTACTAATTCTTTTTTTAATATACATTTTGAATGAATTTTCAAATGACAAAGATATTTAAACATCATATTATCAACTTTTCGGACATTACTCAGCTTTACGTTTCATGATAATATCTGTAGAGCGAAAAACATCTTATGTTCAGGATGAAACATTAAACCAAGTATGTAAACCGAAAAATTGCTAATTTTCCGTATAAAAAATAATACAATAACTCAATGTAAGATAAGAAAAAAATAAGAATAACAACGTATTGCTTCATTGAGCAGAAAATTGTGCGCGATCTAAATTTGTTTCGTTTCGTAAGTATTGAATGCATTATGAAGATACATGTGTCGTCTCCACTATGTAGCTAAACGTAAACCTTTCATTGAGAATTGAACAATAATCAGTTGGATTCGTCATAGAACACGCAACCGAACAGGTATTGTATATATCAAGATAAAATCAATAGCAAAACGTGCTGTGGTGAAAGTTTGAGAATATGTGATTATTTGTTAACTTTAAATAAGTAAATCTACTAAAAGTATGTGTTATGCTTAGCATACTTACATAAATTTTGCAAATCAGACTAAAACTATATATGTAATTTAAAACGATTGAGAATAATCAAGGATTGAGTTTATTACGTTTCGAAAAATTTTTATTTATCCTAGAGCTGGTGTCAAACACTCGAAGATGAAAACAGATACTTTTCCAATTAAGTTTTTTTTCTTTCATATATCATTAACTCAATTAGAATCTAACAAAATTTATATGAAAACGAATATCATGTATATATAGAATGCTCTAAATATACGCCTTTTGTAAAAAAATGAATTTGAGCCTGTTAAAAACGAATTTCAATCTTTTAAAAACAAATTTAAATTCGTTTTCCTCTTTTAATGTTACTACACCATGTGCAGCTTTGCTAAGTGAGTAATTTTCAAAAATTTGTTAAACATAGTTCTGGAAAGACAAATTTGAATTCACGTAGCTTATTTGAAAGCTATTTTCATACACATTCACGTGATGTATGTGAATATCGTTGGAATTTTCTAATTTGGCCGCACTAGACCCTCTAATATGGCTAATTTTGTTTGGTCGACTACCGTCAATATAACGATTTTCAAGCATTTATTAATAGGAATTCACTAAAGTAGCGGGTTCATTTCGTATATAATTTGAAAGGTTGTTCCATGTAGATTCAAATGGCGTTTACAAAAGTTTCCTAGGTATCTTAATTTGGACGGAATGGCCTTCCAAATCCAACAATAGCTTGAAGCTAATTGCTTTACAGTTCTATGTTAATTCTTTTTACAGAGCTCTGTTCATGTTATTGGTAAATGTCTTTACTAAGTAAATTCGAATTTATCTTCACATCCTTTAATATTTAACGATATGCTATGACGTATATATCTATGGACAGATATAATTCTAATTTAATTCAATTCAATATTACTCACTTTATGCGATTGTAAACAAGCAGTTCTGAGATATTCCGACCCAATTGTGAATATGTTGATTCAACGAATACCAAAACCTTTGGATCGATACGTAAGCCTGCCTCGGTACGATGATCCGGTGCTGGTGATATACCCCGTGTATGCTTACCACTATTCATGCGACAATTTACAATTGGCGTGGGTCGTGTATCACGTTGTATGAGTCTGCAAAAGTAAAAAACAAGAAAATTATAAATAAAAATCTAACAAATTTTGTGGTTTTGTGTGCGTACTACAAACATTAATTTCATTAAATTCTTTATGAGTGATGACCGTATTATAAAACTTTCTGCAAACTTTCCCTGTAGTTCGTAATTTAATCAAAAATTTTAATCTGTTTTTATTACTGTGGACAAAAAGTAATATCACCGTATTTTTATAGAATATCCGCCTTATGATATCGATGTGTATACATATGTATATATATATATATTTTTTTTTTGATAGATTGATATGACTTTTGTGAACAATTGACATGAATTTCGACACACGTGCCCTGTTGGTTTAATAATAATAACGGTTTTCTTTTTTTTTTTTTTTGTCTAAACAATTTTGTTTCCAACAACTTTTTTTTTGTTTTGGTTCATCTGTAGTACGATATTCATCAGATTGTTTAGCTGTTTCTGGATTATAAGCATTACTCCAAATTTCATCGCCAATAATTACAAACTTTAGTTCATTATTACTCACAGAAAGCATTTTTTTTGTTTTTTTTTTGACACTTCAACACAATATTGTTTTTGAAGTAAAATTCAAACCTTTTGAAATAAGAGGGGAAGAAACGGGAGACAAGCCCAAATCATTTTTCAAAATTGTTTGTATTGATACTTTTGATATACCAACAGTACCTATAAGGTCTGCTTGTGTCAATCATGATGTACAATCTGCTCGATTTCGTTGATGCCTTTAATAGTTGTTCAGTAATTGATCAGCGATTGATTTTAATGGTCTTTCTGATCAAGGTTCATTTTTGACTACCTCGTGATCCTTATTAAATGATTTGTATCACTTAAAAAGTTGTGATCTTGACAAAGACTCATCACTATAACATAGATTTAATGGATGAGGACAAGAAATTTAATTTCCTTTTTTTTTTTTTTTTTTTTTTTTTGACAAAATTTTATGTTTAACAGATTTTTGCATCCTAAAAAAATTTTCCATATTTCAAAAAAAAACACGCTACTCATATCATAGCGCGGATCTTTCAGAAAATTACTGTCTCGTTACGTTATGTCCACAGTAGTAGATCGAACAAGGTATACTTAGATAAGTTTTTTGTTTTAACAAGTGACAGAGAAACGTTTCATTTATTATCCGAAGTAGTATTTGATCAAAGAATTCAAGTATAATTCAAGAATATTCAAGAAATGTCCTTTCGTTTTTTCTTACAAATTACGTATACGAATATTATTGAAAAATGTCCGAAGTGAACACTAGGATGGTCAAAAGAGCTCTTTTTCAACTTTCAGTCAAAATATCTTGCATGCAATATTGCATAAGATTTTCTCTTTACGACTTTGTTACAAAACATATCATCCGATATGCCTTCGGTATATTTAATTTATCTTTTTTTATATGTAAATTTGTCGAACTTAATCTAAACAATATTTGAGGAATCATTTGAATCATGAATAGTTTATATGTCAACTCCATAATTACGAAGACAGATGTAGTTGTGATTGTGTTGCAAAACTATTATTAAATCATAAATTTTTATTATTTCCAATACAATTTTTTGTTTAGACAAAGAAAGACTTGCTCTAATGTATCGTAATTTGTGCCTTCTATTTGAAGAAAACTTATCTAAAAGTGAATCGGATACATAATATATATGGCACTGTAGGTGGATGCTAGCTCTTAAATAAAAAATATAAAAAAGAAGCAAAGTGAAGAGGACATTGCAAAGAACAAGGGCGAATGAAAGCACTGTTGAGTTCCGTTAGTGAAAGCTATATAACGATTCAAAAATTTGGCAAAAACTTACAAAATGTAGAAAATACAATCTTTATTGTTAACATAGTCTCCGTTTAATTCGATATGGTTTTCCTGGCAGTGTTTTATAGTTAGAACTATCGAGCTCTTCAAAATAAAATGGTAAATGGAAACTTTGCTTAATGAAATTCAATGGTTATAGTTGTGTAGAAAGTTCATTAGGAGATTACGTTGGTCTTTCCTCCACAAGCCTCTACTGACAAAAGACCCTCACCGCGTTCTTTCCTTTTTATATACGATACTAACAAGCCGTTGATTTGAGATACTTTATCCGGTTTTTTTCACAAATTTTTTTTTTATATATTCTTTACTTATTTGAATGGCTCTATGACTCTATGACTTATTTTTACTGATTCAATATTATTTTATACATTGAACAGAATACCGAGAATTATGAAAAAAAAAAAAATTCTTTGATTTGAAACTAAGCATAACTTTCCTCCACTCCGAAACTAACTGTATTCAAACGCTTCAAGCTGTAATTTGATAATGATTGGCGTCACCACAAAAGTCACATTTTTCAATACCATTGTTACCGTCAACATTTTCCAAACATGTAATATATGCCAGTCGATAATAGTACAGTACGCACACCGATTCGATATGTGTAGTGGAGAGAAATCATTACTAATTTATATATCTGGTGTACCAGACTACCAATCTCTCTCGCTCTCTCTCTCTCTCCCTTTCTCTCTTAGAACTCTATTAGGAGTTATGCGCGGCATCTTATCTTACAACGCCTTAATATATTTGTTCAATCTATTGTTGTTTTTAAGGCCAACGTAATAGTTCGATATGCTTATGCTGTAGCTAGAAATATAAGTGACAGATATTAAAAAATTCTATAGAAAACAACTGTAAATTCTCTGTTGCTGTCAATTAAAAACATGCAAATGCGCTTTACAAAGGATTTTATAAATCCAAGGATGGTCAGTGTAAAGAAAAAAGTTTGTGGCGTTCTTTTTAAAAAATCGCTTTAAAGTCGTCTAACTTTGGTACCACTAGCATCATCAAGCACTACTATAAAGCGTCTAAAAGATGACAATCCACAGATATTATTATTATGATTATTTCTATGGGAAGCAACTGTGTTTCGAAAACGAATCAAAATCGTGAAAAAATTCCTATTATTTTGCAATTTCATTTCGATTAAAACGATAACGTTTCACAGGAATGTGAATATGATTTAACAAAATCAGAGCAACGCGAATGATTTGCTAGTTTCTGCTAGGTTCTGCTTTGGTAATTTCGATATCAGACTCGCCGTCATTCGATCGATCAATTATTGATAAACTTAATGAAAATCATCAAAAAAGTGAGGATAACCGATACATTTTATCTGATGATATCGTGGCGGAACTAAACGTTGATCATAAAAATAGTTATAAACCATTTGTGTAGGAAGAATTTTGGTATCGTATTGAACTTACAATTAAAAATGTAACGAATGAACTTCTATTTTCAGGAGGTTTTTTAGGAGGTTAATAAAAAGTTTTATGAAAAGTGGATCACATATGAAAATAATGCGTGAAATTGTACAAATGGTGGCAAAGAACGGACTGAAACTATATAAAGACAGTACTTTCAGTTTGATACGATTGGGAAGGAATCGCGCATTAAATATTATGAGACATATAGTTCCATTCTCTGCAGCCGAATTAAAGTTTCAAGAATCGATCAATCCATCCGGCACACCAATACCAGACCATTCACATTTTTAATGGCTCGGAAAGAATTGGAAAGGCATTGCCGTGAAGTGGCATCCACTCAGATATACACCCGCTTGTTTCGTTCTTCACGATACTATTTTAATGGTGCAAACTGGACTTGAAAAGAAATACTATTTGGTTTTGTTTTTTGCTCTAAAAATCATAAAAGTCTCGCAATGTTGGCATAATGGTTTTCGCACAATGATGGAAAAATATTATCGACTAAAATGACATGTATATCGTTTAATAAACTGCATTTAAAATATATATGAGAAAGATATGTTCAAGATTTGGTTGAAAAATTGCACGAATTTTTTACTTCATCTGTGACATACATTCATAGAAATTTCTAACAAGCATTTGTTTTACGGTTGCTTTTGTTATTTTAATGACAGTATAACATGAGTTCGATTTGTTATTTCTGTCACAGTTACATGTACGCGAATATGTATAATATTTGTAACGGTCTTTTTTGTTTTTTGTTTTTTTTTGTTTTACAAATATAAGCATATTATGCTCTCTGGTTTGTCAAACCCATTAGCCGCCATGCGAATGCATGAAAAATATTTTTTGAGTTTGTAAAACTTGTATGTAATGTTTGTTGTTGTCCATTAAACTTTTTATTTTTCGTATTTTTAACGAAAGAAAAAAACGGATTTTTCAATATAAAACTGAAAAACTAAAATAAAACATCGCAAGCAAACACACAAAAAAACAAAAAAAAAAAAGGAATTAAAAAAAGAAAATGAACATTTATAAGGATAAATGGAAAGATAATCTACAGACATATTTTCTGCTTTCCAATAACAAAAATAAAGCCAGCTATAATATGGTTTTTTGCTCCATTTGGTAACATGTGCTGCATGCTATTCCTCTTTTCTTTTCGTTTATTGAAAAGTTTATACGCTTTAGTTATTGTGAAGTGAAATTAATTGCGGATGTGCTGTATCCATTGAAGATTTTGAACTTTCATAAAGTTTATGCCAAGTTTTTCAAAAATTTAACATTTTTGCAGACAAAAGCCAACTGAGTGTTACCATCGACAAAATCAATGTCTTATAAGTGTCGAGTCAGCGATTCTCGTTTTCATTTCACATTTACGTTTACAGCTGACGTCAATAATTTAAGTAGGAGATGCGACAACTATCTGCCTGAGTTATGAAAAATATCAGACAGATTTAGTTAAGATCATCTTTTCAAGATTACGAATTATAATAAAAATTCGTATTTTTTTTTTATTTATTTAATTACTTTTTTTTTTTTTTTAAGGAATTAAAGTAATATTTGCACTTTTTATCTATTACGGATTATGTTAGTCGCTTAACAGGCCTCTGTTAACAGTTTTGGTGTGTGACCTTGCTAGTTATGTTTCAATATAACTTCACACCCTTAGGAAATTGAAGTCGGTTTGGTGGATACACTTTCCAACGATATATAGCTTATATCAAGTTGCTTTCCTGCCTCCGGAAACTTAATTGTGGCGGAAACTTATTTGTGACGGAAACTTATTTGTGGCGGAAACTTATTTGTGACGGAAACTTATTTGTGGCGGAGGCTTATTTGTGGCGGAAACTTATTTGTAGCGAAGCCCTATTTTATGGTCTTCAGTCCATGTAAAAGTTCTCATGAAAAATAAGCCTTATTTATGGCAAAAAAAAGTCATATTTTTAATATTTAATATTAAGCAACTTGACAAAAGTGTGAACCGTACCAAATTTGGATCACATATATCTGTTTGTTGGACAACATCATTATATATTTACAATTTTTCGTGTTTTCTTACGAAAGTAAGTGAGGGGAACTGTGTTAAGCAAAGTGGTGTAAGATATTTAATAGCCGGGCCTGGTCGACTGTAATATTTTCTACTTGTTTTTATATATGGATTAAAAATTTTTTAAATTATCGAAATGTATATACAAACATATGTGAAAAATTCCTTTCATTACAGTGAAGATTGATCTAAATAAATTCGAGAAAATAACTCATAGGTCATATTCAAGTCAAGAAAATTTCTTGAATAGAAGGAGGGAAGAACATTTTTACTATCGTGTCTTTAGGTGCCGATAAATTTTGAAATTTAAACTAGACTGGCAAAAAATAAAAAAACAAAAAAAGACAAAATTCGAAAATATGGGTACGGACTGTATTGGCCTATAAGTGGTGTTACTATACTACTTCATAAAAAAGTAAATTTGGTCATATTATCTGTATTAATAATGTTGACATATGAACTTCCAAGTTATCTTTAGATTTAATAGGAAGACAGCAGAAATAGTCGCAATGTAATTGAAATGCTCGTCACATTGGCGCCAAACCTAACCTAGAAAAATTATTATATTTAAATAAACTTTTAAAAGGAATCCTAGAGTTTTTTTTCTCACAATAAACAAAACATAACGTAGATGCATTCCTTTCTTTTGTAAAGCATTTTGAAATTTAATGCAAAAATTACGCTTATTTCTGGAAGTTACGAAACAAAGACCAAGTACTGCACTGCATAACGACGACATACTTGGTTGGTGGTTATAAACATATATATATATATATATATATATATATACATATATGTATAGAGGAGTTATGTTCACTTATGTTGAATCACCATGACATTGTCTCATAAATACATTTCAAATTTTTTCTTAGTTCTAAGTCTGTTTGTAGACTAAGCACAGCACAACTATATTATATACACGAAAATTTCAAATTTTATATTTGTATCTGCAAAAAATATTTTAAAATTTTCATCTTCAAATCTATTTCAGTGTTACAGTCTGTCTACGTGTTTCTAGCCAAGTTTAGTCATTTTTCATAGATGATATATAGTAATCGATTATATATTAATTGAGAGTTAAAATTTCGTTTATAATTGTAAGAATTTCAATAAAAAAGAAAACAAAGTTTTTATTATCCTTTTTTTTTTATATAAATTTAACGCAACAATATTATACCAGAATTACTTTTCAGTGTTGGGTATTAAATCAGTGTTACATCTATGTCCGACAGGCACACGCTTATCTGGGCAATGTCGAAAAGGATACAAAGAAAGAAGGAGGAACGTGTACGAAATGCCAAGTAAAAGTTGAACGTAAAGTCCAAAAGGAAATACAGATACACTTTATTGTGAAATGACTATACGGACAAGCTGGCATTTATTTAGTTGAAACAAGAGGGTCCATTGTATATAAACAACATCACCACCATCGAAAGGAGAGTGTTACACGAAAACAACAATATTTGACGTTGATTTATATGTACGTCTGCACGTATAACTGTATGCTTGTGTGTGTGTGCGTTAGTTTAGAGAATAGAGCTTCAATAGAAAATTCAAGAAAACAAAAAAAATTCCTCTTTCCATGCACAATGTACACATAATTAAATCTACTCTATAAGCCACCATTCAAGACCAAGGAAAATAAAGTTGCTTTAGCTGAATAAAAGCAGAAGAACATTCCGAAAATGCTTAATGTTTTCAGAAGACTTCAACATTCAACAGAACAAACACAATAGTAGAGTAAAGATGAAAACTAAAAACACATAAACGCTAAACAATACATAACCAATTAAACAAACACATATACACATATGCACGCATTCGGAATAGAAGTACAATATGAAGTAAACGGATACAGTTGGTGAGAATTTATATGCAACTGAAATTAGTTTCACAGAGAGTTCACAATTGTACGTTGCAATGCAGCTCGTAAATACGAAAATATTTCAAGTGTTAAGCAAATCAGACACACACACACACACACACACACACACATGGTCGCAATTAAAAAGGTATATACTGTACACACATATTTCTATATACGCTATAGAGGAATGTGAAATCCTGAAGGATTTATTTACTTAGAAGAAGTACATTTAATAACTTTATGCTTGTTTACGGTGATTAAGAAATGAAAACAAAAAGCAAAAGAGTCGTCAGAGTATTCCCCATCTTGATTAAATGAATCCATAAATGCGAAGGTGTTTAAAAACAATAACATATTTAAGCAAATTACTACATTAGTTAGTAGAAGCATACTGTGTATAAAGCACATGGATTTTCTAGCAATAAATAATAACTTCTCACGTTACTTTTAACGTTTTTTACATATGACAATCCTGAGAATTTGACGCATTATTTATCGTAGATCTTTTACAGGCGCCAGATAAAGGTATTAAATTTTTTGATTTCTAAATAAAGTAAATTTAAGAAAAAAATTTTTTTTTTTTTTTTTTTTTTTATCTCATATAAAAAGAAAATTTACGTAATCTTATTTGTGAAATCGCCCCAACTGTGGCTGAGTTGTTAAGAGAACTGTCTCTAGCAAATCCGTACACTTGGAGTTCAAGTTTTATTGCGGTAGAGTATTTCACTAGCAATACACCAACGAGCCGATAGCCTATATTGCTAGTGCTCAATAGACTTCTCTAATCTAAGAATTAAATTCAATAGCCTAGAATATAATTAATAATAATAATAATAATAATAATATTTCTGAAACCAGAGTTTTTTCATAACATTTGTAAAACTTTAAGTTTGTTTACTTGGACTGAATCATAATAATAAAATTCGAAGTCAAATTGATTCACTAATTGCACGCTATTTAATAGAATTGTCGTTATTGGAATCCAGTGTGCAATCTCTAAACACAGCGAGATATTGAAAATAACCGAGAGAATCTTAATAACTTAATCATCATCCTACATAAAATGTAAATGGATCAGAATCGAAAAGACTGACAATGTTCTTCTTTATCTGCTTAAATCATGTAAAAATATTCTTCTGAAATATCGAACGTTTATGGTGTATACGATATATCCAAGCAAGTGGTGTTTGTCTCATAATTAAATATCGTATGTACAAACCAGTGCGTAATTGTCCTTATTAAAGACAAATTTTTTACTCGTTAAGTTGTATTATAAATTTAAGGGATTGAAGTTATATTTAAATATAACTAGTAAAGTTACAAACGAAAACTGTTAACAGACGCCTGTTAAGCGATTAACAGAATGCTGTCAATCAAAGTCTCGAAAGGATTTATATCAAATATAGTTGATATAATAGTATTTTTTGGAACTTTTTTGAATGAATATGATAAATGAAACATCAATTTTTGTTAATAGCCTTTCCAACTATGTATAGCTTATATCAAGTTGCTTTCGAAAAAAATTTTTTATTGCACTTTGAAAATTGCTCTGTATAGAGCAAAATAAGAGGAATATTTGGGAGGCCACTGTGGCCAAATCAAGCGTGATTCCTTGATGAATCCCCAAAACAAATTTCGTTTTGTCTCAGTACTTGGTTTGGTCACAGTGTACACAATTACACTTCCACTTTTTGAATGTCATATTTGGCATAACAGAAAAACTTTTTTATATCAAATTTTACTCAATTCACAAAAATTGATGTTTTGTTTATCATATTCATTCAAAAAAGTTCCAAAATAGTGCTATTTTTGAACTATATTTGATATAATCCTTCCAAGACTTTAGTTAACAGGTTTCTGTTAGTGACTTAACAGACCTCTGATGACAGTGTTAGTTTGTGACTTTGCTAATTATATCTAAATATAACTTCATACCCTTTCTAAATTTGCCCCATTGAATTTTGTATCATATTCTTCATGAGAAAATGTAATTAAAATCGATCTTTTCCTTATGTTTCGTATTTCGTATGATAGTTCATGATTTGATATGATTCATTATAAAGTCATAGATATTGTCAAGGTTGCTGTCCTAATTGAACAAATCTATTAACAAATATATTCTGAAAAGAATTTTGCAATTGTCTTATATAAACTTATCCACGATGAAATATGAAAGTAAATACAGAAAAATGTTGTAATTATTTCAAATAACATAATTCCGAAGCCAATCACATAATATGATATTTTTACTTTCTAATTTTGATGTATAGAACAACTTCTTTTATGCGAGTAAGTGAATATCGTTTTCAGTTAAATTATTTGAACTTCGATTTAAGTCATATTATCGCAATATATACACATTAATTTGAATATGAAACTAAAAATACTATCCGTGGAACAAATGGAAAATGAAATGTAAAATAATGATAATGATCGCCATTAGAGTTACGTTGACATATATTTTAGTATTAGTATTAGCACTTTACTATAATAATAATAATGCTCCTAAACGTACGGTATGATAAGGTGAGATACGGGAAAATGTTAGATTCTGTATATAAAAAGATAAATATTTTGCTTTATGCATACCCCACGAATACTCCTGTATCGACGTAGTGCGTGTAATAGAATATTGTCATCACTGTAATAGCGAATAATGCCAAAACACAGCGACGAACGTTAACGGCCTTTACAAAGGGTGAGCCGAAACAGCAACGTGCTATAAAGTTATTGCAGCAATAACAGAATAAAGATGTTGTTGTTGATGATGATGATGATGATGATGATGATGATGATGGTGGTGATGCTGATGATGGTGTCGTTAGGTAAGTGGAAGAATTGGAGGATGACGACAAAGGATGTTGATAATACGATGACGATGAAGAACTGACTGTATTTAAATGCGAAGAGGAAACGGATACGGAATACGAGTCATCATCAGGAGGTAACAGCAGTTCCGATGACGTTGATTTCGATTGCGACAATAAAGTTTGCGTTTGCATTGGAACAGTAATATTCGTTGCTGATTGCGTAGCTGGCAACAAACGCGTTGAGACGGATACGAATGTAGGTAAGATGGTTGCTACCGATGTAGATGGCAGTATATTAGCATTAGCGTTCGCAGATAAAGCATTACTAAGAAAGTATCTGTCACTGGTGCCATCGAAGTTCTTTGGAGTCGTATGGAGTCGATGATACGGTGGCGATGGTGGATTAGAAATGTGCCAGCGATTTTTGCTATCTTCTATATGTAGACCATCATCACTATCTTTATCATGACCGCTCTTTACGACACCACTGATTTCGTCGATTACTTGATCCAACTGCCACGAATGCGTGTTTTTGTTCTCACTTATTATTTTTGTCGCTGAGGCTGAGGCTGATGTCGCTGCTATTGCTGTTGCCGTTGTTGTTGTTGTTGTTGTTGTCGTTTTTGTACTAGTGGTGGCAAATACTAATGGTGATAACTGCGTTGTATTCGTTGTTAAATATTGTTGCATATTATCTTTGTTACTTTCATTTATCTGCTGTCTTGTCGCATTTGCGGTCAACGTTTTTGTTCTTGTTGTCGTTGTTGTTTCTATTAATTTTTCATATTTGTCGTATGCGTTGTTTTTTAGCAGTCCGTTGCCTATGCTGCTAGTGTCGCTGTCACCATAATTATTACCTGCTATAAGTGACATAGTTGTTGTTGTTGTTAGTTTGTTTGTTTTGTTGTTGTGATACGAAATTTCACTTTTGGCGTTTTTACTTAAACGATTGAATTTCTTTGATATTGTCATCGTATGAAGTTGTTATGTTATGTTATGTTAAGGTTTCGTTTCTATTTTAATTGGCTTGGAACCTTCTTGTCGGTGGTGATGGTATATAATTTCAGTTAAGTTTGTTTTTTTTTTTCAATTTCTTACTCTTTTTTTTCGCGCTATGAGTGTGGGAGTAGCAATAGTTTTATAGTTGATTTCCTTGTGAGAATATTGTGGCAGCTGGAGATATGTTCGTTCGTTCATCTAGTGTTTAAACCCTTTTCCTTAACACCTAATGTAATTGAAGTGGTATGGCACACAATACAAGAAGTATTTTCATATAATAACAGCTAAATAAGTACAGATTATCTTTTCTTTTTTGTTTTGTTTGTTTTCTTTGTTTGTTTTTCATAAATAACTAATAAAATACACTTTAAAATCCATACGTTGGAATTGGTGTTCGCTTGTAACTATCTCTCTTGTTATTTTATTAAATTTTAAAAGTAATGAATTTAAAAATAAAAACAAATCACTTTTCTTTTCTTTTTTTTTTTTTTTTTTTTTCTTCGTTTAAGAAAAATTTTAAAATTACGCGTATTTCTTTCTTTTATGCTTTTTACAAATATCGTTTACATGCATTGACATTGAGAAGAAGTAGGAGAAGAGAGGAAAGAAAGAAATTTGTGATTATTGTCCGTTCGCCACTTGATATGTTTCCAAATTTTTATGTATTCAACACTTTGTGTGATATTTTGAGCAAAGGCCATTTTTTTGTATTGTAACACTTGCATCAAAATGAGCTTTGCTGTCATTTAATATGGCAACATTGACATTATCATCATCATCAACATACGCATAGGCATAGGCATCAGCGCCAGTATCATTATCAACGATGCTATTGCTACGAGTGCTGTCGCTGGTATTAGTAGTAGTAGTAGTAGTAGTAGTAGTCGTAGTAGTATATTGAATGTTATTGGCACGTTTACGTAGTAAAAACGTTAGCGATGTGTAAATGAAAATTTCATTTGCTATGGCTACATTTGTTGTTATAGTTTTTATTGTTGTTGATATTGCTGTGGCAGTCTTTCTATGATCATTAACTTCATAGCTGAACATTTGAATTGTTTGTAATGAAATCTTTTTGACTATTTTCGATGATTGTGCAAAAGAATGTTTGACGCGTATCTTTTAGATGATAATCAACACTTCACTATTGATATGTTATTCGGATTTCATTTTGACGAAATGTAGAAGTGCATTGGATGGCAAGGAATCTGTAAAGGCAAAAATTAAAAATTAACATTTTCAAGTACTTCCATTTTTATTTTGTAACATAATACATGAACATATGTATATATACACACACACATATATATATATATATATAGCTAACTGTGAGTATTGAAAGTGATGGAAAGAAGTTTATTCGCATATTTTCATCATCGTTTTATTCTTGCAAAATTTACATAATATTCATAACTACATATTATCAACGCGATTGCATATATACATTTCATAAATTTTTCTACTGATTTAATAAAAATTGAAAAATAACTCTTTGTCTCTCAATAGGGAACGGAATAGAAAAATAAGAGAAACCATAAGCAATAAATAAAATTTTTATAAAAATGAAATGAAATAATAAAAATCTATAAAATTCTAAAACAGCAACCAACACTACTCTCTCATTGTTAGAAATCTTCCAAATTCCAAATAATACGAAATTGACAAATAGATGATATGTATGCGCATATATGTGCACGACCATGTTGTATTATAGTGGGTTATATACATAGGACGAGATAACTGTCAGTTAAAGTCAACAAACGAGGTGCGCTAAGCCACAGGTCTAACAACAAAGTTTCGTGTTATTTTATTTTTTTTTTTTTTTGCAATAGAAAAGCAATAAATGTCAAACTAGATATTTTCAACTAGATATTTCATTGAAAAAAATATCCACAGAGATATTCAATTAAATCGATATATATAAGTAAACTGGCAGACGAATTACATTCATTTTGAGACGAATATTGCATACACATCATCATCGTAGGTAAATACGAAAAAAAATGAAAAAAATTTTATATATTATGAGGGCAGATAAAGTCCCACCTGCAATTTTGATTTTCGATGGATATAAACTGAAGTTTATAGTCTCTATATTATGCGTATAAAATTTGGTTTTTTTTTTTTTTTTTTTTTTTTTTTTTTTTTTTTTTTTTTTTTTTTGCTTTTTTCGGTATTCTTTCTTGGTTGGAATGAGTTTATTTCTCGGAAACGCAATTTATATAAATCGACTAACGATAGATTTGTCGAATCTGTCTAGTTTGTGTCAATATTTACAAGATTAAAGATTCTTGATTAAGATAAATTAAAGAAAATACTTCAGTTTATATTGAAAAGCAAGCGAATGTGTGTTACACACGAAACAATAAAATTAGTTTATTGGTATTATCGCATGATGAGGATAATGAAATTCTTTAAATTGTTTATTGCGTTGTCAACGTAAATAGTTTTATTAATAGGCTGGCTTTGCTTTTTTTTTTTTTTTTTTTTTTTTTGCAGCGAAAATATACAAATTTTGATTACATATTCGGTACACAATAATAAACAATTTCTTCTGTTGCAGAGAGTTAATGTGAAGTATGCATACATATGTATATACGGCGTGTTACGAAACTATAAATATTTTTTTGTAAAGCTATATATACTAATATATACTTGCAATGTAAAACTGCTGGTCCCAAAGAAGTCTATTTCGAATAAATATTATGAACTCATGGAAAAGATCTGTTCTTCTCAAATTCGTAGAAAATTTGCAAATGATCGTTTTGTGAAAATCTGAAACTAAATCCAGATATATAACTTATAAACTATTAATATAAAATTCGAATTTAATATTTAAGTAAATGTCATCAGCGTAGGAGTTTAATACTAATAGAAGTGCAAAGTGCAAAGTTTCGGCGCACGTTTTATCAAAAATTAGTAATTTATTGCGAAAGAACGCTACATTACGGTTTATTGAAAATATTATTCTTCACTAGCTGCTAGTTCTTCCAAATATGAATGTCTCACGGGAAAGAAAACTAGCTTTTTGAGGATAGCTGTTCACTGTTGTTGTACTTGTTCCGTATCGTTGTAAGGTGATGGAAGACCCAATCGATTATGCAATAAGCACGAGTAGAGACAGTGTTAATCAGGAGTAATGTTCACTGGCAACAAAAAGGAGGATCGTACATTCCAGCTTAATGCCACTAAAAGTTTCTTAGTCTAAGTAGACTTTTTTGTTTTTCTATGTCGGGTCGCGAATTTCGTTGGGCTGAAAACTTATGATATCATGACTTGTAACATATATTGCGTCAATTTTTCGTCTCCATTTCGTCAGTTATTGTTGGCAGCATTCTCTAATGATAGTCCCACTTTATTAGAACAAATAATACACCTAAAAAATAATACACATTATCGACGTGGCCAACCCAAATTGGATCGCCATGCGTATTCAGTTTTATTGTCGATGTTAATGGTCATCGCTTAGTTTCCATTATGATCATTGGTACTTTGGATATCCTAAATCAACAACTATTTATCGCTGCGATCTTTAAGTTGACTTTAATATTTTTAAATTAAAAACTAATTTCCACGACTATTCCGTAAAACGGCTCATCCTGCAGAGTAAACGCTACTTTCCCACAAAAATAACAGAGTAGCAGTTAAATTCAAACTCTACCGCTTTTCCCGTTTACCTCCTTTAATTGCAATTAGAAAAATGAAGCACAAAATGTCTTAATGTAAATGCTGCAAATATATATAATATATTTAATACTTTTCTCAAAATTGAAATTTTATGCATTTAAAATTTTTGATTTATACTGCTGATTTGCGCAACAGTACGGCAAGGGAGACCAAGCCTGCCTTTTTTTGTTTTAAAGTATAAATTTAGAAACATGACCCCTATTTATAGTTTACAGAAAATAATGTTCGTTGATTTTCGAATTAAACCTGAACGATTTGAAAAAGAGCATCATAAAACTAAAGTCTTATCAAGGAAGTTTTGAGGAATTAAAAATAAGTTTTTATTACAATGAACTAAATCGTGAAAAATTATTTTTCACAGAGGTCCTTTTATACGATTATATAAACAACCTTATCGCATTATATTTTCCAAGCACTTATTTGATATGGATTCTAAAGGATAGCTAACTCAATAAATTTGAAAATTTTTATACATCTGTACTAAGTGGAAAAACCCTACTTTTTCTTCCTTAAAAGCGGAGATGTTTTCAATTTTTGTGGTACTATTATTGGTGTGCCCTTGAACGGATTTGGCTCATTTTCAATACAAATCTTGCGTACAAGAATTTCCAGTCTTTCTGTCAAATTTGAGTCCAGGAGAATGTTTACCACACGGTCATTACACAGACGAAAAAACGGAAATGTTTAAATCGATTCTAAATTTGATGCTGATGGTCGAGAATATATATATATACTTCGTGGGGGCGGGTCTTTAAAGTTTCCTTCTGGGCATTACAAACAAAATGGCAAAACGAATATAAACTTCACCTTCGATGGTGGATGCGATAATATATTATTTAATTCGTAATCAGTTACCTATGAGATGCCCTCGCATGATACCAACAAAAAAATAAATAAATAAATAAATCATTAAACACAATTGGATTTTGGCTTCATCTTTCAATCAAATATTGTGCGCAAACAAGTAATGGATGGGGGAAACTCTAAACCAAACTTTTCTCATTTTTTGATACTTCACATATGTAAATTCATTTGAGGGTAAACGTAAAACATAAATTTCCTTCTAACGACGAGAATTTACGTTTCAAATTGTGTTGCATTTTAGAAATTACAGTCATTGAAAAAAATTGGCAACAGAAAAACATAAGTTGTTGTTAAAATATGAATTCCATTGATATATAAAATCGTCCCCGATACATTAAAACGTGCTTTTACTAAAAAGATTGATTTACTCAAAAAATATTTAAAAAAAAAATATAAATTAATACAAAGAAATTAAAGCTCTACTCACACTATTCAAAGGTGCAGAGCTCTTTCTTTATAGACAAGTGTTAGTTACGTCGACTACTACTAGTCCTAGTAACGTTTATTACTTTACAATACAAATCGTTTAACAACCACTGAAGGTGTTAAAATAAATAGTAAAAGTTTTGTACAAAAAGTCTAACTCTAAATACTAGATACATTTCGTGAGCAGATTTTACGTTCGACATAATCGTGTATCTGAGCGCACTATGGGCAAAACTGTAAAGAAGTTTCAAGAAAATGGAACTGTAATGGATTTGTTAAGGATCGCACACCATCGAAGCGTACGCTCGAACAAAAATATTGAGGCTTTTAGTGAAAATGTTGAAGAAGATCTACGCTTATCCATTACATTGTGGACGCAATATTCTGATCGCGACAGGTACGGTGAATTTAGATGTGGATGCTGAAAATTCAACAGGATGGCGCCGCTAATCACGCAACATACTCTGTATTGGTATTGGACAACTTTACCGAACGAGTAATTTCACACTTTAGTGATGTAAATTCGCCACCAAAATCATGTGATTTCTCACCATTCGATTTTTCTTTATGGAGTTACGCAACCTACGAGTTTATGTGAACAATTCTCAAACCCGTCAAGTTATCATCGAGTTCTTACTGGTTAGGTGCCATGTTTCGGTAAATAGGAAGATATTCCGTGGAGAACATTTAAATAATGTTCTATTCCACAAATATTAGCAAAAGTCAAAGAATATATAAAAGAAAAAATTGTAATCTCAATTTCAATCAAAAGTCTGTTTTACTTACGTTTACCATAAAACTACAAAATGGTTGGACCTATATATTATATGTTGGGGTAGGAAGGACAAGGTCTTTCCGGAAAAGTATTCAGTGCGTCAGTGACGTTCATCGCTTACGGCTGTAATCCGGTTCTATATTAAGTCTGTCTGATAAAAATTGCGATTTTGTCATGAAATTTGATTGTTTTACCTTCTAGTGGAACTACCGACAAATTTGAGATACTACACGGTAAAGCGTCAATAAAACTGCTGCAAGTTTCGATATAACTATAATAGTATTTTCATTTTCCTTTACTTTTTAATTGCTTAGCACCTTATGGTCTTTTTTTTTGTTAAGTAGACGTAATCTTTCTCTTTTTTTAGCAATCTTTTGAAGGCAGCCGAAAGTACTTTGCGTAAAATTGCATTTTTCCGCCCAACCGTTTGTCGGTCTTGTTTTGATTATACTACGTAACGGTAATGATGGAACGGTATTTGTAATATATTTCATAAAATCGAATTTACATGTTATATAGAATAAGCAAAAGTTGATAAACCTCCATTTGAATTTGAAAAATGCAATGTTTTCTTCTCCTAATACTGCGTACTTTTGTTGCATTACCCCATTAACGTTATCAGCAATTGAAATTTTATTCATTTGCTGATAGTAAAAGATGAAGGTGTTTTAGAAATGCAAAATTTATGAAACCTTGCACTGTTTAGGTTAAGGTTAACTTATAATTATGATGAAAAAAAAAAAAAAAAAATTTTTAAATTTAATTTATTATCAATTATTTTTAAAGTTGAAATAAATTGCATTTAATAATAAAATTTATTTACAAAGTTTACCGTGAATATAAATATGTTTTCAACTATTTTTCTATTAACATACACACACGCACACATTTTCACGAATCAGAAAGAAAGTTAACTCTAACTGCAATAACAATAAACTTAAGAGTATTCTTCTCTCTATGTTTATATATTTTTTCCATTTAATGATATAGAAAATTTCTATATACATTCAAAAATATTTTATAATAATATTCAGGTATATATACTAAGTAAGTATATATTGCACAAAAAGTAAAGAATGTAATTGCTATATATATATATATATATATATATATATATATGAACATATGACGTCTTTACAACAAATATAATTTATTTGGAATAAATAAGAAAACTGCATTCGCCTTAGTGTGAATTTTTGTATATTGACAATTAGGTTTTTTTTAAAATTATATATATAATAATCATGAGCAGAACATCGTTTGCTTTTTAAAAAGGTTTTGAAGATAAATTTGAATTTAACTAGCACTGACATTTACCGACTACATTAACAGAACTCTGTAAAAGAATTCACATAGGTCTGGTCTGTACAGTGATTAGCGTCAAGCTATAGTTCAATTTGCAGGCTTAGTTCGTCCAAATTATGATACCTAGAAGACTTTTGTAAACGCCCTGTTGAATTTATGTGAAGTAACCTTTAAAATTATATAAAAAATTAACTTGTTTCATTGATAAATTTCTTTCAATTAATGCTTGAAAAACGACATGTTAACAATAGTTTGGAAAATTCCAACTATATTCTCACATATATCACACGTGAATGCACATATGTGTTAAAAATATTTCTACAAAGCGAAATTTTAATTTGATTGGCTTGTTTGAAAGTTATTTTCATAAATAATAATGTGATATATGTGAATACAATTGAAATTTTCTAGTTTGACCGCTCTACAGACTCAAATTTGACTATTTTTCCATAGATAGGTTATGCTTTGATATCAAATTTCAAAAAAATAAAAAAAAATAGTTTTGAAAAGCGAAATTTGAATTGGATTTGGTTTGAAAGGTATTTTGATAAACATTAACGTGATAAATGTGAATACAGTTGAAATTTTCTACTTTGGCCGTGCTTCACTTTCATATTTGATTATAGCTTTTATAGAAGTCTGTTAATGTAGTTGATAAATGTCTTTGCTAGTTCAATTCAAATTTATCTTCTGTTAACGTTTTTAAGAAACCTATTTCTAAGATTTTCGAAACTATTAATCAATAAAGTTAAAGATTGCGACATATATATATATATATATATATTCCATGTTATAGACGTATTTGGCTGCAAATCCTATTTAGTTTTATACTTGATCTACTGTACCGATCTTAATATATATGCTTGCAAAATTTAAAATTTCTATCTCAATATTTGAGATTAATCATAAAGATTCAAAAAAGGACAACAAAGCGAATATATCTAAATAGAATAAATATCGTCCGTTCACCAAGAATATTCGTATTTAGTAAAATCTTTGATGCGAATTCTTGGGTGTTACAAACAGTTTTACATAATTATCATATTCTCGTTTGCAGACGCGGGTGTAAAGTAAAATGTATATCTAACTCGTAAATATACTTATGAATGTATGTATAATAATTATGAATAGCACTCATGTACACACAAATCCAAATGTTTCTTTATTGAACTGAAAATTCTTGGTATTTTACAATTATAACAAATAAACAAATATTAATTTATGATGATCTAAATAAATGTTAATTAATTAAATAAATATGTGAACGCCTTTATGTGTACATAAAGTAAACTTATCATCAGTATATACTTGAGAAATAATCTCAATATGAATATTGGATGATATTTTATTTCTTCGCGGCTTTTTGGTATATTTTTAGGGCTTCTTTTTGTAATCTGTTCTTTTGAAATGTGATTTCTAAATGCGATATGGTTGATAATTAATGCCTGTGTTAGTTCCTGATAGCTTGCGTGCTGGTCTTGTTCCATCAGTTGCAAAATTTCATCGACTTTTTCAATGAATGGCCGAACAGAACATCTTTCACATGAAAATTTCCGGAACGGAATTGAGCAAACCACTTCCTGGCAAACCACTCCTCGCTCCATCGTTCACTCTCTGGATTCTCAATGTACACTTCATAATTTTTTTTTTAAACTTTCACTTAAAATTAATATATTAAGGTTATGTTTAAAAAAAAGTAGAACAAATAGATTTTTTAGAGTAATTATGATCACGTTCGTGAAAAGTTTTACATGTTTTTCGATTCGAATCGAACTTGTCAAAATGAAGAATTGAACGCGTTAACATTATCAATGACACTTTAAATGCGGTGTGTTTAAGTTTGATAAACAGACGGCTACCAATAAACTGGGTTTCATTCTGGTTACAAAACTAAGGTTTTACCTACTTGCCCTTAGAATGAATTTCCACCTTTTCTTATAGTTATTCTCAATTTTCAAATAATTCCAGCGCGTGAAGATAAATTCGAACTTAACTAGCAAAGACATTTACCAATAACATACCATACCTGAGCTCTGTTAAAGGATTAACATAGATCTGTAAAGCAATTACCGTCAAGCTATTGTTGGATTTGGAAGCCTACTCCGTCGAAATTAAGATATCTACGAGGCTTTTATAAGGAACTATTATTAAAATTAAAAACATCCTTTTCGGTGCAAGATTGAATAATAAACATCCTACACTACTTCACTGCGAGTACAGTTTTTTTTTTCTGTTACTCAACGTTACGTTACTGACGAGGAGACATTTTTAAACTGATTTAGAATATAATTTTGAATTCATTGGTGTAAATAACAGCTGAATTTATCTCAAGTCCTTCTAGATCTTGAAATTTAATATATCCAAACCACAAGTGCTGTTGTGTATAAAAAGAAGAAGTAAAAGCTCATCAACTGCTTAAGCATTTGTATTGTAGCAAAGAAATGCAAAGAAACGCCTAGTTAATCATGAAAATTATTATTATTAGAAAAAGATATTTCAAATGATATCAAAAAAAAAAAAAAAACAATTTTATGTATATAGTAATATTAGTTTGTAAGTTTTCGTATGTGTTTTATGAAGTACTCAAAGTGTATGATATATAACGAACTACACAGTGTTCCTGATATGCAAACAAATGCATTTTGCAGAAGAGGCCACAAAAGCGATTATATACCAAATTTAAAAGAATTTGTGATGAAAGATAAATAAAAGTTAAAGTTTCAAGTATTTGTCACATGACAAGGAAAGTTAAATACTGCATAATAAATTCTATAAAACAAGAGTATAGAAATGTGCTATTAAAAAAAAAAAAAAAAGAAAAAAGAAACTAGTCTTTATAGTTCTCTCTCAGTACGTGTTTATGCAGTCATTATCCATTGTTTACTTGCTGATAAAGGACAACCAAGGAAAGGAACAGAAGGTATTTTTTAAGAAAAAAATAAAATAACCATTATTTTTAAAGTCAAGCTAATATGCATTTCATTAAAATGTCAGAGTGTAGCCGCAAACAGTACAACTTATCGTCACATGAAATGTTAAATGATAGTCGCAACAGGCACAGAGACTTTTCAAATATTACTTGTTTGGTTGGTTGGGTAATTGTTATAGTCCATAGCTTGTTATATGTTTATATTTTGTTTTGTACGCACTACTGATGACTTAAGTTTTAACAGGTCATTTATACTGTTGTCACATTTAATAAAGAACCACAATCTTTTAAGTATTATTAAATAATCAATATTTTTCTTTAATTATTAAACAGAAAATTCATACGTAAATAAGTTTTGAATGAATAAAATCAAGTGCATTTATGCAAGTACTTCAAATTAAATGAGTAATTCTTTCATATGGAAACTAAGGATATATACTAAATATACTAAAGCATTTAGAATTATCTTCCAATATACATAATTTATAATCGAACAATAACAAAAGCTATCGAATTGATCAATCGGCAATTAAAAATACTCTTATTGTCGCAACTTTATTACGTATTTTTTATTCAAATGAAAAAAAAAAAAAAAAAAAAATGTGAAAACACTACACGCTCTCCTTTTTTTCATGAGAAGAACGCTATGATATGCATTGATAATATCACTAATACAAACTGTACATCGCATCAAATATGCGAAAAAATACATATATAGCGGATCAGCGTGAGGTTCTAAAACAATTTGCTTATTTGTCTATTTGTCCTGTAGCCTATCCGTTACTTAGTTTGTTATCGAAACGTATCATCAATAACTAAAAACGTGATATAAAGTCGAACGAATTAATTTGGAAATATTAGAAAACATTCTGCAACTCTTTTCAACTTATTGATTGTAAAAATCATAGAACACTCAAAAGTCCAACCAAGAAATGTATTAATTTTAAATAATGTCCACCGAATGAAATGTAAGAGTGTGAAGGTAAATTCGAATTTAACTAATAAAGATATTTACAAACTGCATTAATATAATAGGTTTGTAAAAGCCTTAACTTAGTTTTTTTTTTGCAATAATTAACGTCAAACTACGGTTGGATTTGGATTCATGTAATATGGGTGAATATAGTTGGATTTTAGTGATTTCTACTATTTTAAGTAGACAACTTTACGAAGGTTTACTGCCGTCAATTTATCAATTTTCAGGTATGTATTTAAAGGACTTAGTTTTCTTATATAATTTAAAAGGTAATTTCATATAGATTCACATGATGTTTTTACAAAATTCTTCGAGATAACTTTATTTGGACGGAGTAGGCTTCCAAATCCAATGATAGCTTTACCCTAATGACTTTACAGACTTACGTTAAACCTTTAACAGAGCTTAATTATGATATATTATTGTGGTAAATGTCTTTGCTGATTAAATACGAATTTATTTTCACAATCTTATTTCAAAAATTTGTTAAAAATAGTTTTGGAAAGCGAAATTGAAATTTAGTTAACTTGTTTGAAAGTTATTTTCATACACATTCACGTGATGTATGTAAATATCGTTGAAATTTTATAGTTTGGCCGCGCTAGAGACGCAAATTTTGACTATTTTTTCATAGTCGGATTATGTTGTGGTACCAAATTTCAAAAAATTGTTAAAAATAGTTCTAGAAAGAGAAATTTGAATTTTCTTAGCTTATTTGAAAGGTATTTTCATACACATTCATGTGATATAAGTTAATTTAGTGGGTTTGAATTTTCTAGTTTGCCCGCATTAGAGTCTGTAATTTAACTATTGTTGCATTGATCGACTACCGTCAATATATCGATTTTCAAGCATTTATTGAAAGGAATTCATTAAAGAAGCGGATTAATTTCGTATATAATTTTAAAGGTTATTTCACGTAGATTCACATGGCGTTTACAAAAGTCTCCTATGTATCTTAATTTCGACGGAGTAATCTTCCATATCCAATAATAGATTGCCGCGAATTGCTTTACAGATCTATGTTAAGCCTTTTACAGAGCTCTGTTAATGTTATTAATAAATGTCTTTGCTAGTTAAATTCGAATTTATCTTTAAACTCTTACTTATTGGATGATAGTGAACTTGGATTGAAATTCTTCTTTTTGTCGTTGATCTTTGGTATAATGCTACCGAGACGGTACTAACATTTTTTATGAGAAACACTTTAATAGTGCTTTAATAAGGCTTTGTTAGTAGATGATACAGTGATCTTGTCTCGACTTTATTAAGTATTTTTATTTGTTTTGATTCCATTTATTTAATTTTTTGTTTTTTTTTTTTTTTTCATAACCCTGTTGTTTTTTTTTTATCCGGCTATATAGAATATATGGCACGATATGCGACATATATACGCATGTGTGCGTGTATGTAAATGCGTATTTGCATATGCGTTCGCATACATCGTGCCATCACGATAAAAATATTGAATTTTAACTTTGAATTAACAGTATGGCACTATCAGCATCACTGCCACCGCCACCGCCACTAACCAGTTTATTGTCGTTTGCTGTCGTTCATTACATACTGAATTGCTACCCTGTAGCACGGCCGCAACAATAAAAATCATCTGGTTAATTAATATAATGGCAGCAATTGCAACAATAACAACGATAGTATAACAATAACAAGAATTATATTTATTTACAACCATAACAACAAGTCAGCAAATAAAAAAATAAAGGAGTAAATTATTGCGAAAAACAAAAAAAAAAAATTGTGAAAACCAACCAAAAACATTAATTCATTAATGTCTCGTTCTTTTTTTTTTTTTTTTTAATTTGTGTTATTACCAAAATGTGTGTATAAAAAACAAACGTACGTAGATAAAATCTGTTATATTATATAGAGCTTCTATAAAAGTAATTATTTTATATTAAAAAAAAAAAATTCACAAAAAATATTTCCAAACACTCTTTAGGGAAGAATAAATCAAAAATTACACACTAGTGAGCGAAAGAGTAGCACTCAACAAACATAATTTAAACACACAAGGAACCGCTATAAAACTACAAAAGACTTAATAATTAAGATATGAAATATTTTCATTTTATATTCAAGCACCATTAACACTATTAGTTACGAAATAAAAATCCATTCATCAAATGAATGGACAACGCTGAAGCATCAAAAATTCTCGGGCCGACCAATTTAAAAGTGTGTAAACAAACTATGAACATTTATTTGCCGACTAAACCGAGAAGAGTGTCATCAAGCATGAGATCATGTTTCGATAGAGGTACAATTCTGTCAATATCTGTTTTCAGCAAAAGTGGTGCGGTTTCCATTACAATTAACATAAAAGCTGACTTTTCGTTATTTATTTTTATTTTTATTATTTATTTGAGAGGCCAGGTAGTCAAGAGTTGCCGCAAGGGGAATAAGACTTTTTTTTCTTTTTACTTTTTCTGCTCACGAAAGAGTTAAGCGTTGATTAAAAATAATATATATATATATATATATATATATATATATATATATATATATATACGTATGAATGAAATACTTAATATTTATGCAAATTCGTTTATTGGCTTGTTTTGTAAATATGCGAACGCGTGTTTGCCATGCATTGTGTGTTAATTTAAAAGATTTAATTTTTTTATGGTTTATTTTTTCAATTATTATTGCGTACTTGAATTAATTTCGATTCTTTTATATTTTACTTCATTTCGTACATTTGCTGCAAATTCGCGCGAATCGACGCTAAATCAAAACAAGTTAAGCTTGCACAATCAGTACGTGCTGATCCACCATTGAAGTCATTAAATAATAACAAAAAAAAAAAAAAAAACACATTTTTCAAAACCTATAAAACATATTAATATGAAAATAAATAATAACTTAAAGCGAAATATTATTTTTTAAGCTTAATATATTTTTATGTATTGAAACAGATTTTATTAAAATAAAAGCAACGTTTTATTTTGTTGCCAACATTTAGTGGGAACTAATTCATCAACAAAACACCATTTTGTCAAAGTGTTACGTTATTATTTTAAATAGACGCATTGAAACTATAATGTTCGAAATTAATCTCGAACGTTGAATCGTAACAGCTTCGCAAATTCAGGTGTAAAATATTTTGGGTTTTATACATTCTTCAGCTTTTTATTTGAAAGTCATTCTTGATAGTAAAATGTGCTTTTCGAGATGAGCATTGTAATCAATTTTTCGATTTATAAGTAATTGTTCCACTTCAAGTTAATATTGATTAAGGACATTCGTATTCCGATATAGCAAATTTGGAATAACAATTACAGAATTCGAAAGATTCTTTAATTCATTTTAAGTTTTAAACATTAATTGCATCATACTCCCTCCCTATGCTTGTTCTGAGTAATTACATTTTCTGATATATTAGCAAAAAGGTATGCTATTCAAAGATTTTCTTATGGTACTTGCGCTTTCAACGCGTCAACGTACAAAGAAAACTGTAGAAGAATTGCTCGAGATGATTTTTACTTAAATAAGTCAGGTGTCACTGCGTTACTTTTGCAAAAAACACATTCTGTTTTTAAAGAAATATTTGGGGCATCCAGTTCGCGGTCCAGATTTAGCAACCTGGTTTCAATAACATATATAACACATAGTTGTCATTCAGGGCATCATACGTTTAGTGTAACGTTTGCCATTTCTTAATATGGATCGTTTAATACCCATTGAACGTGTTAAAATTACAAAAACGTATTATAAAAATGTTTATTCTGAAGTAGCTATGTATCGTAAACAGATTATGCTCAACATCAACGTCCATCTGAGAGCAATATAGACAAAACTGTAAAAAGATTTAAAGGAACTACATCTGTAACAGATTTGATAAGGCTTATACATCATCGAGACTCACGCTCGACCAAAAAGTGTCGAAGAAAATCTAAATTTATTTATTCGCAGTATTTTGATCACTAGAGTGAGATGATTACTAAACTTTTTAGGCGTGAAATTGAAGATATAGATGTTGGAGACATGTGGTTTAAATAGGGTGCTGATGCAAACCACACAACGCGCCCCATTTTGTAATTGTTGCGCGAGAAATTTCACTTTTTGATGGCCATCAAGATTTTTTTTTGTGGATTTATGCAAAGGACCAAGTTTATGCGAACAATCTTCAAACTCTTGGCGCTATGACAGAGTTGTTGCCCGCTTGGGATAGACAAGTCTTCGAAAATTATCTAAAAAGGACCCAGTCCTATAAGATGTCTCGTGAGGGACGTTTGAATGGTATCGTATTGAAAGAAAGAAATGACAGCGAGGTCCAAATAATATATTGAAAAAAATTTAATCTAAATCTCAAACACAAGTCTACAAAAAAGATAACCCTATATTTACCTTGTAGACATAAGATCCATAATTTGATTTACGTGAATTTTAGTTTATAATTACAATTTATTATAAATAACAAATCTTAATTTACGAGTCTTGGAAAGCACATCTTAACTCGACACGATACCCGATGGTTTACGGGAGAAATATATCAAAAGACATAATGCGTTTGTGCCATATCATCATGGACGATGTATTCTGAAAATCGAAATCATGAAAGATGGTATCTTCACCCAGGCCAATTATCTATATAGATTGCAAAAATTATATAGGCAAACTGTTCATATTCAATGTTATCGACAAAAAATTATATTAAAGGAAAAATTACCCAAATGAATCTTTAGAGACATAATAACGTAATTTTGCTTCACGGCGATGTATGTATCAGCGTGAAAGCTAATTAAAATTAACTTGGAAGCACATGTATGGAATGTGTTGTTCCAATTACGATTCTTCTAAAAAGTAATTCATATAAATATCGAAATATATATGTATAACTGGATGTAGGCAATACTTATACCTCTTATGTCGAACATCAAAATTAACTTTTGAAATATGATATAGAATAAATATTGAAAAGAAAACCAACGCGCGGTAGTAATTCCTTGTATAAATAAAATTTTATTTAGAAAACAAAATGCTACAAGAAGAAGAAGAACAAGAAGAGTATATGAAATAAGTACACAATTGACCGGAACAACTATATTTACGTACAAAAAGTGTTTTTATTAACAAAATCAAAAGAGAAAAGAAGAAAAAAATCTATTATTAAATCCCCTTTCACAAAATAGAATGAGTAGCTTGTTAATGTATAAGTAAAAAATCATTAACATAAATAAACAGGTACACACTATGAATTGCAACGCAAATTTTATATGATATTTCGAAGAATAGTAAAACGTTTCCAAGTGATATAAGAACCATCTGGCATCCTAATCTCTTTTCTAGCTACGAGTATTATTTCAATTCGTTTATTTTCTACGGAATATAAAGGGAAAAATACGCTGTTGTAATGATTTAAATAAAAACGTAAGTAGCTGCACTGTGTCTCTTCAGCATTTTCGTAAATACTTCCGTTGTTTTCTATAAGCCATCGTTGAAATATTTACAATTATTATGATGATTTTTATTGGAAAAGTTTATTGCTATGTTGTTGAATGGATGTTCTTGTTACTATAGTAAGTAAATTGATATTAAGATTTTTATTGTAATTTCATTTCAGATTAAAATAAACAGATACAATGTCTAATCAGTGTGCACGTAGTAACGTTTTTTAATGTTTTGAATCTTTTTATTTCTCCTTTTCTCCAATGTAATCATTAAATTGGGTTTAGATGTGTAATCGTAATGTTAATATTTATAAATTGAAAATTAAAATTGTCATTATTCCTGTAAGGAATTCATCATAAACGATAGTGTATGAAGTCTATTCAATACATATTCATACAATATATATATATATATACTCACACACATATATATAGATGGATAGATATATGCATAAACATATATAGATCAATGCTTTTCAGCAGTAACAACTTTGTGCAAAACATTTGAGCACTCTTGACACACAAACATATATCGTTTACTTATCCAAACTGTATTAAAATCTGCAATGCGTGCCATACTTCGTATTAATGTCGCTATTTCCTGTTCTTTTACCTATAGTACAACACAATTGTTTCTTTTGTATCAAAGGGGACCATAGCATTACGTATACAATGAAATCTCAACTATTTTTTTTTTTATAGATTATTTCATTATTTCCTTATATTTTTTTTTTAATTTTCAGCTCACAGAAGAGCTACCACATAGTCGCTTAAAATCAAAGCATATTTTTTTATAATTGATTTTATGAAGTAGTTATTAGATATTTTAATATGTAGTAAATCTCGAGAGTAGGAATTTAAAGCAATCAGAGCGAAAATAATCAAAACTTAAAAGTATATTAGTGAGGGTGGCCCCTTATATTGGCGCAAGGGATTAAATGATAATATCCTTGTTGGTACTCTACATCACTTGTGGTACAGAATACATTTAAGTTTGTGCGAATGTATGTATGTAACACCCAGAAAGGATTACAGATCATTTTCTGAAACGATTTAACGTTGTCCGTCTATCTGACTGACATCTGTCCATTTGTACATTTCGACGAAATTTGGTATACTAACGTGTTTTGATTCAAGAATGAATACTACAGCAAATAGATCGGATTGTACCATTTTTACGACCACTTCCCATATAACGGGCCATTTGCCAAAGTATCTTCATATGAAACAAATTTGCATTTTCTAATATTTTTCGGCACAAATAGATCGAAATTATTATTCTGATAGATAAAATAAATGTAAAAAAAAATTCGGATCAGATCGGACCGTTTTTTAAATCACCTTTAATCCTATAACCCTTCCTAGGAAAAGTAAGCCTTTACATGGTAAAAATGTCTAATTTTTAATATTTTCTAATGCAAAAAAGTCCTCAATAATACTTTGATGTAAATTTGGATCACGTAAGTCTGTTTTTTGGACCCCATCTCATACAATAGTTCCCATTTAAACCTTTATATGGTAAACCAATTCAGAAAATTACATTCGGCTGTGTCGAATCTTTTATACCCATCATTTTTATCTTAAAAAAGGAGGGGAAAACTAAATTGTAATAGGTAGGGGTGGCAGTGTAAGAACTTCCAATACTTCTGCTAAATTTGAAGCCGATATCTTCATTTTTGCGGCCAGTAGAATGTTTATCACAGACATTACACTGCCGTATATGCTTAAATCGATTCTAAATTTGATGCTGATCAATAATATATATACTTTGTGGGGTCTCCAAAACTTCCTTTTGGTAGTTACAAACCAAATAAGAAAATGAAATACACCCTTCACCTTCGATGGTGGGTATAAAAAAAAAGACTAGTTTTTAGTATTTCATAAGAGAAATATTTAAAGAATAAGATCTTTGATAAAAGTTTGAACACGTTAGTGCACGCTACAGGCCATCTACTCTATAAGAGCTGGCGTAAAGAGCATGCCTTAACATAAAAATAAGGTATAATTTTTGATATTTTAAAACGAAAGTCAATGAACAATTCGATTAGCCAAAGTGGTGTAGGGTATTTAATGGTTTTTTTTTTCCTTTTCTTCTGAACAATTCAGTTTATTTACAATAAGCGATCAAAAAACATAAGATTGAAAACATAAATCGAGATTATGAGTTTTTCTTCTTGCCTTCTTCTCTTTTTTTTTGTTTGCTGGCATTTGCTCGCTATTGAATTTCGTCAGCTGCTCTGCCTGTGATGATAAAAACAAAAAGAGAATACATCAGTTATCGATAAATCGGCGGCAATGGTAGTAAAAAAAAGGATATTAAAATATTAATCGATATTTTGATTCAATTTCATAAGTGTACATCTATTATAAGTAATAGAATTTCAATACTTCCTCAAAATTTTCCCAACGCTTTATATGTGTAAGTATTAGTCGAGCAACCAAACACCTCTGTAACTATAATTTGTGTACGTATATGGTCGTAACCATGAATGAAATAGGGTTTCTCAAGTTTTACCCTAAATTGTACTTAGCTCTTTTGATTGCTGTAATAACAATACGTAAAAGAAATTTATATTTTGTATATTCGATCTTGAAGCATGAAGATGCTTTATAAGCATGTTCAATATATGTAAATATGTGAACAGAAGTGGAATAACTTAAAATAAAATTTAATTTTTTTTTATAATGCAATGGAACCATGCTTGCATACACAGCCACGCACATACACACACGTAAAAAAAGTTGTTTATATTTAAATGAAAGAAAGAAACCTAAGAAGCAATAAAAACTTATACTCGTTTTAAAACGAAGCTTGAATGCCGATTTACCATCTAGAAACAATATTAAGGTGACCAAAACGTGTGGTAATATTTTTACACGCCCCAGCAAAAGATGATTATATATTATTTTTTAACTTATAACACTCAACATTAGACATTCATGATCAATATAAGAGATTGGAATGTATTTATATGTGATGATCATTCGTACATTTGATAATCTATTATCCATCGTTGGAAGACTCATGATTCCAGAGACTGAAATAGAAGACTGACATTGGACTTACATATTTATTCACAATTAATGGGCAAATGGATAGTCTTTCCCCGCACTGTCCGTCTTGGTAACGCGTCTTACTTGCAGTGATCTTTCCCACAGTCCCAGGTGTTTTCACTTTCAAGTTGAAGGTGTAGAAATACTACTTACTACTACTTAAGTTTCCCTCTACTTCCTAATTACTAATTAGCGCCGTGTCCACATGTATAGAGGAAATCCTTTGAGATAGCAAAAAACAAAAAAACCAGGAAAGCAATACATTTGGCCACCTTAGAAAAGAATAATACTTGCATTCCAAGTCAAAAGTACCAAGAATTTATTACCGAAAAATTAGAGTTAAGTAATCGGTACATCTTTTTATACCAAGAATTTATTACCGAAAAATTAGAGTTAAGTATATATGTTATATACACATTTAATTCAAATAATTGCACCATCGTAAATACGATAAATAATTTGGTTACAACAGCTGTTTATGTTTTAAGTAGAAAATTGATTGATTTCAGAAATGAAAGCATATTAGTAGCAAAAATCATTTCAATGATTATATAGAAATTATTAAAAAATTTTTTTTGATTTTGAATTTTATTCGATGTAAAAGATAATTATGAAAGTGAAAAAGCATTGCATGCAAATATAACGGTAAGAAGAAGAAATTTTGTAAAAATTTTAGAATTCTTTTTCATAAATCATCAAAATTGGTGAACCTCCTTATAGATAATTCAGATACAAGAGACAAAATGATATAAATGATCAGCAAACATTTCGCGAAATTTGTATCGCGAGTGATCTTAAACAAGGAAAAATATCAAAAATTAAATGCAAACATTACTTAAGATTGTGGCAATTGCCTTTAACAATTCCCGGTACTTTTTATACAAAGTATACTTATACGTTTTCTATGCATCATTATTTTATACATACAATTTTCAAGTTGACAGGGATGATAATGCGATTTTTTTAAGATTTCAATCAAATATAATGTTTGTCTAGATACATATACATATGCATATACATATGCATATACATATACATACACATATACATCGACATATTGCTATTACTGTTGTTATCATTGTGCTATGCAAACAAATTTTAAAACATTAATCTTTAGGTTTTTCTTGTATTTTGTTGATGAAGAAAAAGCTTTTATACTGAACAAACTCAGTTGATATGATTTCTTTAGCAAAAAAGCGACAGCGGCATCAGCATCAGCATCAGCATCAGCAACTGAAATAATGTACATGAATATAATACGTATGTGTATTTATATTTAAAGAATTTATTTTATTTATTTGACTATTATTTGAAGGCAATGTTCACTGATATAAAATCCTAGTCGTTTGAGCTCTAGAGAGTATAAAAATTGAATATCGATAAACTTTTCGTTTTATTTCTTTGTAGTTAAACAAAATTGATGTTCTTATGCTGCGTGGTTGATTCTGTAATAAATTTCCGTATAAAGAGAATTTTAAGTTCATTGAACTTTTTGCTTTGGTTTTTCCTTTTTTTTTTTTTTTTGAAACTTTCACCCTCTTAACGAAAAAGTTTCTTGTTTGGCTTCTCTCTTAAGTACTCGAACAAACCACTCGCTGCTGATAGTTATTGGATGTAAAATCCTGTTGGGATGATGTCTGAAATAATTGCTAACTCTTAACTTATGCGGTGGTCGGTATAAATATGCGTGCCCACAAGCACTCAAATTTATTAAAGTTTCTTTAGTTCGTTCATGTTTGCAATTCCTTACAAGAGAAAGAGAACAGAATTAAAATTCATTCTTGTTTTTTTTTTCTTTTTTTTTTTTTGTTCTCTCTATATGATAACACAGTTCTCTATATAGTAGTAGTAGCAATAGTAATACGTCTTACTTTCTTGTTCTTCTTCTGGTTGCGATCACAACGAAAGCTAAAAGTATACAGTAAATGTTAATTTAAGAGTTTTTTCCATTGCGAACGTCTTTCGCCAATTCATTTACTCAGTATGGATCTAGTGTATTCTCATCTACAGTATGTTAACGTGTATTGGCAAACATGCATGTTTTCCTTTCAAAAACATTTTGTTGGCCTATTTGTGATTTTGTTTATGCATTAGTAAATGTCTCAGAACTTAGCAGTCGCGTCGTCTTCTCTTCTTCTAAATTTTTCGCATCATTTCCCAAATTTATGACGTTATTTGTTTTCACATTATTTGTGTTTGTTTTCGAATAGTCGTTAAAATGAGAAAAACTATACATGCTTATGTTTCTCATGTGCATATTTATAGTTGTTATATATGGATGTTTATGAAAACTTCGGCAAAAGTTATGTTGTTTTGAAATTATTTTCACGACAAATATATAAACTTTAGTTGATAATTTTCATAAAATCTTTACCTGAGAGAAAGCGATATATGCATATGCACTATTACGCAATACTTGAATGATTCCATCAGTACAGCTGTTATTTTATGTGATATAAGTCTACGGCGCACGGTCATTAAAAAATTTATAGACCAGTTAATAGGCAGATACAGTTGTTCTAAATGAACACATGTAAATATATCCATTGGATAAATATATGATTTTTTTTAAATTCATAATTTTCTCTAATCAATACTTCACTTTGATGAGTACATCTTCTATTAAATTTGCTAATTATTAACAAAAATTTGATATAGAAACACATGTAATTGATTTTAGTTGAGAAAAACGGAAATTGACAAGATATCTAATCTATAAGTAACATTATCAGCAGTTTAGCGCGTACGTGAGAGGCCTATATGAGAAGTTTCCTTATATTTTAAGAGGATTGGAAACAGTTGCTCTTATTCTTTTCCCAATGTTTTTATAAACTTATCTATTTTTTTTTTTTTTGTAATGGACGTTAAGCGAGTAACAGGTAGTATTGTATTTACTTTTTACAATCAAAGACGCGTATAATCTAATTGTGAACATGCCCGTGGAGAAATCAACCTCAAAATTGTATGCGCTACTTATAAGAATTAAGCTAAAAAGTTGATGAATCTAATAAAAAGAAGATATTAAAAGTTCCCCAAAAACAAGTCTATTCGTTATCTTAACGAAAACGCAAAAAAGTGCAGTATATTGATCGACTAGAACCAGATTGAACGACTAGAATCATTTGGTATACTGAGACATAATTGGTAAACATTTTCAGATTAAAATTTTTTTTTTTATGTAGTTTGTAGATGATTGTAGTTCTTTCAATGCTGGGGTTCATTTGGGGTTCAAATGGGTTCATTTAAATGATTCCAGGACATTTGCATACATCACATTTAGTAGGTCGCGTGTTTAAATCAATTCATGTTTACTTTCAAATTCGATCGATCTAGACTCTTTAGTTACGAATATAACCACTACACCTTTCGGATCCTACCATATATATATAGCAAAAATAAATGGCCGTGAATATTTCAGTTCGGTGTCAATGTAGATGACTCTACTGAACTTATCCACGACTTTTTGCACTTGGGCTTGTCGAAGTAGATGCACTTTTCATTGCCAGTCACAATACACCATGGAAAATTCTGTCTTTTTTGGCTGGCAAGTAATGAAATCGCGATGCTAAATCGGTTCAAAAAGGCTTTTTTAGTCAATTCGTATGGTAGCTATTTGCCATACTTGTGGATCTATCCCATTGCATGTAAGCGTCTAAAAACAGTTGATTCGGAACTTTTTCGAGGTCTTCGCTTAATAAGTCTTGCAAGGCATTGTCTTCGAACTTTTTTGATTCGCTAGGCCATTTTTTGTTACTGATCAAAATCAAAATCTCCACTTTTAAACTGCTAAAAACTAAGCTGACAATTGTGATATGATTGAAACAGCGTCACCATAATCTTTTTGATAGATTTCGGCAAGAGATTTCTTCGAATCAAATGAAAAAGTAATCAGCGTCGAAAATATGATTTTGAGCATCCCATGGTTAGTGTCCGTATACACTGAATAATTCATTATTGTTTTGGGGAGAGGAAGGTTAAAATCGTGAAATTTGTCCATTATGTATGCTGGTATTACCCATTACTTTATTGTTTTTACCTGTAGAAGTTGCTGACCAAAATTCACGCAAGTACCTGACATTAATGTGAGAGTGATCAAGAAGTCGAAAACATTACAATTATTACAAACGGGATCATATATACGGTATACTATTTCCCTTCGAAGGTGGATAAAATGAATCGAATTCAAATTTTAAATGTCATAAGAAGTCCGTTTTCCAAATAATCGCCGAAGCCTTGATAAAAAGCGTAATTTGTAATGAAAAAGTTTCAAACAGAATCTTGTCACGCTACTAAAAGTCATTAAATCAACCGTGAATGCGGAGGTTGCAAATTAAAAGTAAAATAAATATTTCTTTTAAATTGAAATCCGAAACTTTATTTTCTCGTTTGTTTTTTTGTTTTTTAATTTTCTATCTAATACTACGATGTGTAAAGAATATTTTTCAAAAAAAAAAACTATGTTATCTATTACTACTATTGCTACTACTACTTCTTCAAAGTTAAATCGCTTTTTTTACAAAACTATGTTTTTGGAGTTGGCGGTCATGATTTCTCATAAGTGAAAGCATCGATCTTATTGAAATTTTTTGCTTTTACTCTAAATAGTATTGACTTGTGATTGACGGGAAGTTTTGTTTTTCTTTCGTCGTAACTTCTTTTACGATGCAATGACATGGTACAGAGATATTACTGATTGCTGCACTTTTTGCTTTAAAACCTGCCAAAATACAAAAATTTGAAAACTTTCATTAATTTTGTTTAATTTTTTCGCCAACCACGAGCTATACTCACAAGTATACTAACTACTACAAAGAACTATTTAGGTTTTTGTTTTTAAACAAAGCTATGACGAGTTAGCGTGACCACTGCGAATATATTTTCTTTCTATAACGACTCCGAAAAACACATCCCAATGGAAGAATTTTTGAAATTAAAAAAAAAAAAAAAAATAGAGAAAATAGATAAAATATAATCAATGTAATCCCATTATTTTTTATTTAACCTATTGCAGTTGTAAGGTGTATAATAATGTTATCATATGATACGAAGGGAGCTAACTTTCCTCTTTTTTTTTTTTTAAGTTAATTTCAATGATAATTTTATTTGCGTTGATTGGACCAAGAACTATCTCTGGAAGCAAATGTGATTAAACACGTGTATTAATTGGATGAGAGGGAACCATTATTTTTTTTTCTTTCTAGCTAAGCCATATCATCGCATAGTTTCGAAAGCTACAATTTATGCGTATTCACGGCACAAGACGGGATGTATGACGAGAAAAAGAAAACACATTAGAAAAAACTTTTACATATGCATGCATAAACTTGCCTTTATGCAAAGTCGTTTATAGTACATGTGTTTCCCTTCCATGCAAAAACTAATGAAGTAAAACGAATGAAAATCGCAAATAAAACTAAAAAAAAAAAAAACAAAAAAAAAACAAAAAAAAACTCACCAATACATGAAAGAGTACGATATACAAAGGATAACAAAGGTTAAGTTATAAAGGAAAAACAAGCTGCAAAACTGTAAGCTACTGTTCCTGCCTACGTACCCTATCTTGTGAGTATTGTATACTTTTCCATTCGTCTTTTTCGTTTTGTATTTTTTTTTTTTTTTTTTTTTTTTTTTTGTTTGTTTTCTTTTTCTTCCCATTGTGTCTGATTCTGCCCTGGTTATCGATATTGTAATTTTCAGTCTTTAACTGGTGTACTTATGGCCTTCAATCGTTTATATTGATTGGTTGCTAGCGTGCTGGCAATTGTTGTTGTAATGTGAAAAGTTCAAATTGCTTTCGACAGCGGCAGATCTGATGTAAAACTTTTGTATTTATAAGAAGAATTCAATAATGGTTAACTTGTAAATTCGTAGAAGTAATTGGAATTTAAAGCACATTTGCAAAATGTCTGCGTTGTGTTCGGCGCGCTTCGTCGTCAGATGTTTTTTCAACGCTTAAACATTAACATAACTTTTCCCACACATTCGCGTATATTAACTTCACTGGAGGATTGTACATTTATTTTCTTGTTGTTTTCTTGTTTTCTTTACTGAATTGTTTTTTTTCGCTAAATTTTACACCATTTTTCATTTTATTTCGTTGATTTATTCATTTAATTTTCATTCACTATTCAACGCATTCATTATGCGATGCTTTCGCTTTTATTTTATATTTTTTTTACCTAACAATAGATAACGGGTAAGGTAATGATTCAAATGCAGTTACCGTAGATTTACTCAACAACTTGTTGCCAGTATTTTAACTGTGAAGGTAAGATCTATTTGTATTATACTGTGTTATTCATTGAAACTTAAAGATTTGCGCAAAGATCCTTGTGTGCGGTGCTGTGTGTGGAGAACTAAATAAGGGATGCGCGTAATTCAAGCTCCACAAGACATATCGGGACTTTGAACAAAATTCAAATTTTCAATATATTTCCATCACTATACTTACATAGAGCCGTGACTATATTAATGCATTTGAGTTGTAGATGGAATCTATTTTGGTGCATAATGATGGGTGGGTATCCAAGATTCGTATTCAACTTGCTTGATTTCCTTTTTGCTGCTTGTTTACCACAAACGTTTTATTAAATTAATGTTGAAAAAAAAAGCTTTAGTCGTTAAAATTTAAAAAAAATCACACACACACCCAAGCACACACACAGGCGCATATACATCCACATAAAAATCCACAAAGTGAAAAAATTCTTTTACTTAACTGTGAATCTCGTTTTCCTCTTCATTTGGGTTATGCCGCACTCCTATGCATGTACATGTATGTGTGCGTATGAAGATTAAATCAAACATATTTATAAAAAATGGGAGTTGGTTGAAATGATTCTTATTTTGATATCGCGTTTGCCATATGCAATGGTTTTCATTTCCATTTTCATACTCTCGATCAAAGGATGAGAGTTTATTAATTTTGTTATTCCGTTTGTAACAAACGAAAGTTCTCTTGAAAAAGCCGACAGAATTTATTCATCAAATCTTTTCATAGTAGCGCGACCTATTTTTTTTACATTTTTGGTTGCTTTTTTTTTTCCTTTTTGAGGTTATGCCGCGAGATGCGTTCTAGTTTCTTTTGACATTTCAACTTGTCAAAGTCTACCGTTTAATCATGCACCAGTACACGCTTTCATAATGTTGGCAAATTATTCAAATTTTTCATTAAAAATCGCTTTCAATTACAGGAACTTTTCCTGCGCTAGCATTAATTTACAGTCGTTATAACGGTCTCAATAAGCAAAGAATTGAACTCCTTGTGAAAAAAAAAGAAAATAAATTTCAATAGCGTGTATACACTTCATAACGTTTTCAATGCAAGGAACGACAGGAGAGCAAGGTATGGAAAAAGTATTACGTTTGCACACTGTGCGACGCTGTGTTAACGATGACCAGAATTGATCGATTAAGTCATTAAGTACTTTTCAGAAGCTGAGCGTCTTTACAAACAATTTCCGGTGCATTTTTGTATCAAGTTCGATGAAACTGATATCTTTCACATGTGATTTGAAGAAGTCTTTATATGCAACCAGCCACAGCATAATAAGGTATTGAATATAAAATACAACGATGGTTGCCCGTAGGGAGAAGACCTATTTGAGGTTAGCAAGGGGCTGAATTTGATTATGCCATTTGTGATTGTCGGTTTTATATAACTCGTAATAATTGATGTATTTATAAAAGACATCAGCTAATATGAAAATTGACATGATTTTAATCGGTTTAATCAGACGCCCGCCCACAAACGATAATTTAATGAATGCAATGTATGACAATATAGCCATCAAAAGATTTGACTCAAATGTTACATGAAGGATGGGGATATATTCATTTTGTCATTTTGTTTGCAACCACCAGAACCTCCAAATTTGGAATCAGTTTAAGCATGTCCGTGTCTGTTTGAGTGTATAAAGTCTGTGATAACCATTTCTTAGAGGCGCAAGGACTTCAAATTTAGCAGAATTATTGGTAGTTCCTGCACACAGGTCGATATTAAAAATGGGCTAACTCGGTCAAAAGACACGCTTTGCAACGCAAACTAAGAACACCTTTGTTTCGGAAAGGAAAAGAGAATTAAGGTTTTGGCTCCTTATTCAAACTATAGGAGATAGAATAATGAAAATTTTCACATATACTGCGTTAGGAATTATGTAGTACCTATACAAAAATAGAAAACATCGACCACTCCTATACCATGTAATAGAGTATCAAAGTGATGTTTTTTTTTTTTTTTTTTTTTTTTTGTGAAAACATTTCTGACATCAAGAAGAAACATTTTAAAATCCAATAAAGTGTATATATTCTTGACCAATATCAAATTCCAAATTCACTTGAATGTGTCCCTACGTCCGTGTATCCATAGGTATGTTAGCTTTCCTGATCGTAAAAAACGAGAATATCTGGTTCAAATTCGACAAAAACATTGAAAATTCTTGCACGTCGCTGGTAGGTAATGAAAAAAATGGACAAAATATTTATCTTCTCTATCGAATATTATAAACTATAGAAATAGAATAGAAATTTAGTTTTTTTCGACTACTTTTTTGAGATAAAGATGAGTTGGGTACAAAATAGGTCGTCATAGCCGAATATAATTTTTCTTACTGGTTTTTTTTTTTTTTTTAAATTTTGCTTTACAATATAACATAAAATCACTTTCGTATAACAAAACTATGTTGAAATTTTAAGCGTCATATTGTCAGTGGCAGCAGTAAAATGTCTCTTTTGAAAAATTACAACGGTCGCCTAGAAAAATATGTGGCTGTGTAGAGCAAAGTTCATTTACAACATACATACGAATACGTATATATTTACTGTGTACATATGTGAACATGTGCAAAACGTTTTGATTGTTAAATTTTTACACTTACATTTTGAACTCATGCAAAAATCCTTGACAGGATTCAACTCTCCCGCACATTCCGTGCTCTTTCATAATATCATTTACATACATGAACTAAAAAACCATTGAATCGCTTGGCATTGTAATAATGAAAAAAGTTTGAAAAGTTTGTTTTATTTTTCTTTTCTATTTTTCTCCCTTAATTTCGTAGCTATGAAATTAATTGACATAATATATGTGAGAAGTATACGTGTGCACGTTAATTTTCAAAATTTTACTTCAGTTCATTAGTGTCAAGTATTAATTGAACTGACGTCAATGCGGACAAGAACCTATATGAATAGCCAAGTGTGAGTCGTGACACCTTGCTCGCCGTAGAGTTTATACATAAAAATCTTAACAGTCATCGTTTATATTTCGCATGAAATCGATTTTTGCAAAAATTTTATAACATCGAACTATCCACCTGAATGGAATTAAAAAAAAAAAAAAATAGCTCTCGGCTAGCATCGGCATGTTGTTACTGGACAATTGTTTCCTGATGCCAAGCATTACTATAGTAATTATAAAAATGCACGAGATCGACACCACGAGTTACAATAACTGAAATGGCAACACAATAGTCAACTGTCGTCAATTTCATTATTAGACGCAAATAATTATTGTAGATATCAAAGGGATGCACGTAGGTGTGTGACGAGTAATTTAATCTAATCCTGCTAATAATAAAGGAATGGATATGTTAATGCAAGCAATAAAGTACATTATTATATACTAATCAAGTAAAGATTTTGTTAGTTAAAGCCTAAGCTTTTTTACTTAAGCTCTGAGATAAATATTGAAAGAAAAATGTTTTTACATTCGTTTCACGCATTGATTGGTATAATAAAATAATAGTTTGTCTCAAGTTTTTCGAGGTATACAAAACTTCATATACCCTACACCCACCAAAAAAAAAAAGCGTGTGATATATAAAAACCTAAAAAAGATAATTTTAAAACTTTTCTAATCATTAACGCATAACTTGCAGCAGATATTCATACAAAGTTTTGTACGTTAAGTAGATAGATAGTAGAGAGTAGTAGTACTAGTAACAATTTTTAAATAGCATTACAAAGCATTTTGGCACAGACAGATGATGTCAAGCGAAACATAAGCCTTTACTGTGTGAACCTCATTAAAGGCGTTAAACAGAGAAAGAGAGTTAATATTAATTTTATTTACTGTAAAATATGAACCTGATCTTAATTTTAATTTTTAAATATAATAAAAATTAATTTGCGATTAGCAAAAGCGTTCGCCATTAAGCGGAATTCAATATGTAATGTTAGAAAGCCGTATAAAAGATAAGGACAATGACACGACCACATTTACTTTTTTCACGTATATATTCAATCTTAAAGTGGCGAATATCCAAAATTATCCTAAAGGTGTTTATAACTCTCCTTTTTTTTCCTTTTTTTTTTTGTTAATTTTATATAAGGACATTATTAACCGTTTCGCAAAAGGACTCATTTTTTTCTTCTCTATTGTATACGTATTGTAAGCAATGTTTATTGTCTCGACTCAATAATGGTTACATATACACACACAGGCATGCTCAACTTTTCATTCTCAACTTAAGCTGTTGTAATAAAGACGACAACAACAACAACAACAACAACAACAAGGAAAACTTTTATTCCATAAAATGTAGTAAAAAAATATGATGAATTATGTTCTTCATTCATTCATTCATTCATTCAGTAAAGTTTCGAGGTAAGCGCACAGCATGACTTTGTACAGAGTCAGACATCAATCACTCCATCACACTCAAGGGCAAACTGAGTACGCACACACAATGAAAACTATGATATATAATATCTATGTGCTGATGATTCTTTCGCGTGTGTACGCTTGCATGTATGAGTGATTAAAATTTTTTTTAAGTACGATTGTGTGACAAAAAGTAGTGAAATATTATTAAAATGACTTATTTCCGGATTATTTTTGCGTGCATGCTGAGCTTGCAGTGCTATAAAATAACAATGCGAACCCGTAAGTAGCCCACATACAACTGCAATGATGGAACGAACAGCAAGCGAAGGGGTACAAATGAAAAATAGCTGCTTGTTTATAATTACTTACTGAAAAATCGACCAAAAAAAAGAAACAAAAAAAAAACAACAAAAAATGTTAATAAGCTTTCTATTCCTTTGCTACTGAATGGAATTCAAATGATGAAATAATGAATTTTAATCTCCTCTTATTTTATTTAATGGTTTCGCTTTTCATAAAATTCATATCGTATTGTACCAAAGGTTTCTGAGTTGACTTATTTAATACTCTTATGATATAAATTATGCGTCGGTTTCGAAAAGTGTTAGTGTGTGTCCACAATATCGAAACCGATGCAGTAAACGAATATCTTGGTTATTAGGTAATAGGTTGAAGCCTTTCTGTAATTGATCAAATTTTTATAATAATTACGTATATTTCAGTACCGAAGTACAGTTTTGCAAAAATCGACTTTTACAAAGAAATGTGCTTTTGCTCATGATTTACGTATAATTTGACTTAATGATGTAATGAAGATTCGACACATTTAGACACGTATTTAAACTATATAAGTCACAACTTTGTTTCACATTTGCACTTAATATTTGGATGAAAGCTAATTTAGGCCAAAAACAATCGTAATAAAAAATAATCCAAATTATAATTTAAACTGGAGTTGTAAACAAATGAACTGTATGTATATTTATAGATAACTGAAGAAAAGGCGAATGGCGTTTGTATACTATAACAATAATTGATACACATTAATCAGACCAAGCTATTTATTTATAACACAAACTTTAGAAGAGTTCAAAGCTAAGCTAAGAAAGCTAAGCTTGTGTATAAAATGCTTTTCTGAAATGTAATTTTATTTTTTTCGCGTTGAACAGTAAAAAATATTATTATGATTGAAAAAAGTGTAGCATAATAAAAAGTTCATATCAATTTGCTTTGCGGATCACAAAGCAAGTTACACTCTCCGTTTAATACGAAAATTACCACGGATTGTCGATGATTGTTGATGATGATTGTTTAGCATAAAGAAGGTGGAATATTACAGTTCATGCTCAGGATTATAGTCATCGTTTATTAGCGATTTACATCGGGAAATTTTTATTGGTGTAAAATTAGCCCGCACTTGTCTGGCCCCCTTTTTTGTCTTCGCTAAAATGTAGACTAACTTTACGGTGTGTATGTGTCTTTGCTAAAAAACCTAACATCATGATCCAAAGTAGGGGACATCATAGTCGCAAGTGTCCTTATGTACAATTCCCCATATACTGGAACACTTAAATCGACATAAAAAATTTTTAAGAAATAATACATCTCCAGTTTTTTGATATATCTTAAAGGATTTGAAAAACTATCAGAAAAATCCAACTTCATGATCTAAAGTAGCGGACATCATAGTGAAATGTGTCAATATGCACCATTTCCTATATGTTCATGTGTTCAACTTAAATGTTAAAACTAAACAAAAGATTCAAAAGATTATGGAATTCTTTCCAGATGGACTTAATGTTTCATCAAAAACATATGTTACGGGTAACGAAAGAATGTGATGGGTAACGCTGGACAATGCTTTAAATAAAATTTATTTTATACAATTTTTGGGTTTTCTTTTTTTTTCACAATCAATTATACTGCAACACCTGTTGAAACTTAATTACAGACGCATTAGGATGAATGCTCCCTTTCTTAAGAAAAACAAAATGGATGATAATAATACATATGCCAATCGACGACATCTTATCAATCATTAAAATCGTAGACCAATTTTATTTACATTACGCATAATGCTACTGTTCTACTCTCGCGCATGTTTTTCTTACGCAAATTAACTTAGAGGTAGAGAAATTTATTGATTTCTATTTCTATTCTATTCTAACTCTAAACATGCATGTGCACGAATCGACCACGCTAACCGTATAACGACTACGCCACCGCAAACATTGTTGCCAAATACATCCGTGTTTTATAATTCGTTGATACGAAATTTAGTATTTATTTCTATATTTACGGAAAACGGAAAAGTGAATATCGACTACAAATAGGTAAGGGTCGCCTGCGTACTTTTATATGCTCATATGTAATATAATATACATATAAGCAATGTTTATGAAAAGTGTTTATACACATTTACGTCGACCTATAAACATGATCTTTATTTCATAATATGAGGAATGTGTTTGTTTTACTACGTATTGTATACACTTCTTATATGCATTTGTAACAATAAACTTTTTTGAAGTGTTGATGCATTTTGGTAAACTGTACTGCTGTTGGAGGGTTTTATGAAATTAAGCAAAAAAACGTGCCAAAGTCTATTTCTATTTCCTTTTAATACCTCTGTTCCACAGCTACATATTTGATACATAATTTATTCAGATTATTTATTTTCTTTGAAAAAAAATAAAACAGTTGAAATATGCGCCTTAAAGCAGATTCGCGATTTCGAAATTTGAAAGAAAATTTACAAGGGAAAATTTGAATTTTGACATTATGAAACAAAAATGGTACCACTTTTTTGGTACCACCTTTTTTTGGTACCAATACCTAATAAAACACATTCATTACTTTACGCAATAAAAATCATGTTTACAGCTCAGCGTAAATGAGTATAAACACTTTTGAATTTTGAAATTATGAAATAATATTGTAACCTGTTTCATATTAATATATAAAATTTTTTCTCTACTTAAACCATAGAAAGTATCTTTCAGGTGAAAAATTGGCATATTTACGAATCAAAAATGTTCTATGTTGGAATCGTGTAGTGCTGCCAAATTGCACAGTGGAAACAAATTGCAGTAATACCAAATTGCACAGTGGTACCACTGCAACTTGGTTCCACTGCAACTTGGTTCTAATGCAACTTGATACCACTGTGCAACTTGGTTCTACTGCAGCTAATATCATGTTCTTGGGTAACATCAAATCTTGTGGGGAAATACATTAACTCACGCTAAAGTTAAATAAAGTTAAATAATTCTGGGTGTAATGATTTCCAAAATTATTTATGTCACTTCCCGTACAAATATATGTATATATATATATAAGAAAAGAGTAATTTTAACGAATTATTTTATTGTCAAAAATAACGGTTGCTTTGCTTACAATAGATTAGACATGAATGGTTAAATTCGGCCTAAATTCTAGCTTATCTTTGATGCTGTAAAAATAATAAAAGAAAAGAAAAAAAATACAACCATCGATTGTGGTTTAATCTCAGGCTGCACAACAAAAGTCGAATAGATGAATCGAATGATTTAAGAAAGAAAACATGTTCTCCTGCTGTAAATCTTAAAAGCACAAACATTTTTAAAGAGTATGGTGGGAAAAAAGAGCAACAAAATCTTATATACATTTAGAAAAGTAGTTGATCCAGATTTAATATATAGAAAGAAATATATCTTCCTTGTGTTATGGCTATTTATTGGTAGACAAATTTTTGTTGTTCTATACTTGATGATAAAAGTTTTATATTGAATCTATAACTCTTTAAGTCTTTTTTTTTTTTCTTTTTTTAAATATTTGTTAGCATTTTTTTCTAATTCTTATGTAATGCTGGAGAAGGAGGAAGAAAACAGTCGTTCTCTTTTCGAATTTTTTTTTTTTTTTAAATTGTGAAATTCACTGAATATTTTAAGAGGCATATAATATAAATCAAATTTATTGAATATTTTCAACTTTTGATTGTATTATAATTTTATGTAATAATAGTTTTGTTCCATTAATGTAATATTAATATTATTTGAACCATCACTAGAGGCAGAAATATATATATCGATTTTGTCTTTCCACAAGAAATAGTCATTAAAAGCCATCAACTGTTTTATTCACAAATTCTGTCTCCTTAATATTAAAGCTTGACGGTAGAGAAGCAACTTATGTTCTCATAACACAAAAAAAAAGGGAAAAACATATACGGGCAACGTATTCTGTAGGAAAACATATTAATATCAATCAAGCACGAATATATAGATACAAGAGATTTTAATGTGAGAAAGAAGACGAGTGAGAATAATATAAAGATATAAAGTCAGTAAGAATGATGCCACGTCAATGACATTTAATTTTCTCTGTTAAGAGCAGCAAATACCTTATACGGATTCACATGGATGAATGGTAACTCAAAACGATTTAACAGTTTTTTTTACTGAACTAATTGTGTACCATTTACAAATTTCTGCGAATAAATTCAATTTGACTGACTGATTATTGAAAGTCATTCGCTATTCAAGAATATATATTAGAAATGTAAATAATAGGATCCTGTGCGGATTTTTTACTAAAATCAAATGTTTATTATTAAAAGAAATTAGTACAAAATATTTCATTCAATGTATTGTCCATCTAACTAAGCTAACCATTGTTTTTCCATATTTCAAGCAATATATGACTCGAAAAGTACAGCACTTGTCTTTTAAGAATATTCACAAGAAGACGATGGTATAATAAGAATGTGAACACTGCTCCACAGCTGACAATAAGTTGTCAATTGAAATTACTATTATTAAAGGAAAGTAGCGTGGACGATACTTTTCCGTGGCTGTGTCCGGCCGTAAAGGGTCGAACATCATCAAATTGCGGACAGAGTTGCCAGGTACATCTGAATAAAAAGTAATTGATTTCTCCTAAAGAACGAACTGAAGTTAATCAAGCCGAATGCAAGGACACCGGAGTTAAGCCTTCGCAGCAAAGAATTCTAGAATTATGAAAATAGAGAGTACATTTTGGGTTTAGGCTTGGGCTTGACTCTTACAATATTTTGCGATCTTGTCTTGTATGACATTTTTTTTTTTTGCTTATCACTGTAATAGTTTTCGATTGGTTTGAAAAGGAATAAAATTATGTTTACTTCCTTCAGTACTACTTTCACTATATTTGTCGCTGCTAACCCACTACTACTTGTAACATTTTTACTACTTTTGTTAGTCACTTTTATTTTAATCTGTCATTGGAGATGAGTATAACTACGTATCATAAATTGTTGTTGTTAGTTTAGTCGCATTAACGTTAGAAAGAAAGTGTGTCAAAAAGGGAAAAACGCAAAGCATTGATGTTGTTGTGTGTTTTTATTTCGGCAGTAACATTACCGCTACGCTTGACGTATGTTTACAAAACATACCTTAAACGCTTTTCATGCAAAGGGAATTTACATCGGTCGTGATGAAAAATAATTACATTTCTTATATTCTTTGTCTTCATTTGTTTTTTTTTTTTTTTTTTTTTTTGCGATATCTATTATATATGCATGCATGTGAGTTGATACGTAAACGCATATATGGAGTGCAGATGTGTCTGATTGTACGTTTGCTTATGCGAGCATATTATTTCCACAGCGATGAGTTTATGTACACACGCATATAAAATACTTGCATGTATTTACCTGTATGTGTGCGTCTACGCTTGGCGTACAGAACCTTTTTTTAAAAAATGTTTCTTTTTCCCTGAGCAATTTAAGAGAAAAAGGAAAGAAATTCTTAAAATGAAAGAAATAGTTTTCTTCTTTTTTTTTTTTCTTTTTTTGTTTTTGTTCTTATTATTATTTTTATTATTATTATTATAAAAAACAGAAGTAGGCAATGGGAAGAGAAATGCTTTACAACTTATAAGCAGAAGGATACAAAGAATTTACAAGTTTTGCAAACAATTTATGATCCTGTCGCTGCGTGTGTGCGTGCGGTAGCAAGCCGACAATAGAAAAGTTGTGAGCGCACGAATTACGTTCGTGCGTTATGTAAGTTAAAAACTTTTAATTTAAATATGTTACGCAAAGCAGCAACAATAACAAATAGGAAACAAAATAAAACTTTCTCCTCAATGAAAAAAAAAAAAAAACGTTGCATCCACTTACGTCGTAGGCTCACTTCGGAAAGCCAAAGAAAATATCTTGAATTTTTCCTCAAAGCGAATCAGAATTTTTTCTTGTTTGGTATTTTATAAGCACGTAATTAATTAAATCGCAATAGCCTAAAAAAAAATAAAAAAAAAAAAAAAAAAAGATTTCAAATCTATTCTTAGTTAATGTACTTTTTTACGTCAGATGACAGAAAGTTTTTGTTTTGCTTTTAAATTTTCGTCTTCTTTTTAATAATGTTATGTAGCGTAACTTCTTGTTACAATTAGGGAAGCGTCGTATCAGGGGATATCTTCTACCAAAAGAGAAAAAAAAATAATAATAATAATAAACAAGTAGGAAAATAATATTCGGTTATACCGAATCTTCTATACCCACCACCGTTATCTTAAATAAGGGGGAAAAACTAAATTTTAATAGATGGGAATGGAAGAATTTTTCTATCTTTATGGAATACCGTGTGACACAGCCAGCCATAGAATACTGTGAAAAACGGACAGAGCAACAGGCAGAAAATAGACGTGATTTCAGCCTCTACTGTAAGCATGAACTGTAATCGATTTGGCCCATTTTCAATAACAACGTATTTGAAAGAGCTTCCAATGTTTACACCACAAATTAAAAGCCGATATCACCATTTTTGCAGATAGGAGACTGTTTACCACATACATTACACAGATAAGCAGACAGATAAATGGACAGACGGACAGACGGATACGTCTAGATGGATTCCGAATTTCGTACTGATAAAGAATATATTCATTATATGTGGTTCCAGAGGCGTCTTTCTTAAGGGTGTGAACCCATATTTAAATATAACCAGCAAAGTCACAAACTAACACAGAGGCAACAGAGGCCTGTTAAGCAACTAACAGACTCCTGCTAACCAAGGTCTTAGAAGAATTGATATCAAATATAGTTAAAGTATGCCTACTTTGGAGCTTTTTTGAACGGATATGATAAAGAAAACATCAATTTTTGTTAATTAGGAAAAATTTGATATAAAAAAGTTTTTCTATTATGTCAAATATGTCACTCAAAAAGCGTCAGTTTAATTGTGCACTATGACCAAACCAAGCGTGGTGTGGAGAGTTTTGCCATACGGCTGCATCTGTATGGAGAATTTTCCCATAAATATTAGGTATACGGAGAGCTATGGTTACAATGCGTTTTTTGTGTATTTCTATTTTTATTTCTGTAGTCTATTTTGAATTCGTTAAAAGAAATTTTTATAAGTCCTCGTCCTTCTTAATGCGTTTTTAGTAAATGATTTCTAATATGTGTATGGTAAATAAGACACTTTTATTTTATAATACCAACCAAGCGACAAGTGCCAGGAATCAACATTTCCGTCCGTTTCTTTCTCAAAATTCTGCTAATTCTCTTTTCACGAAACTAGTTTTGCATTTCATCTTTATTCATTTCAGAACACTGATTTCAGAAAATGTTTGATTTTTATATTAATAGCATTATGGTTCTTATGAGCTGCGTTAGTTGAGTAAATTATCGTATTTTTAATAAAATAAATATTTTTAACTAGTAGCATCACAACTTTAAAATAATCGACAACCAAAACCACAATCCTGAATCAGAACAAGAAAAGAAAATAATGTTATTTTGAATGTTGTGTTAAAATGCTTTGTTTTGTTGTGAATTATATAATAGAGTCCATAATTCATTAATAAATAATACAATTATAAAACAAGTATAAGAGAAATATATTCTGTTGTTGCCGAAACTTTTGTACTCATTATGTTTATTTAAAAAAAAAAAAATTAATCAAAAGAAAAGTAATAAAATTTCAACATTCTGTAATAGTGTGTAAGTATTGCAGTATCACCCATAAAATATAAATGGAAATTTGCATCTTTATATCTGTTGTAGTTTATATGCATGTATGTATTGTATGTATGTATTGTATGTATGTATTGTATGTATGTATTGTATGTATGCATTGTATGTATGTATTGTATGTATGTATTGTATGTGTATATTTCCATTCTTCATTTTGTTCATGCGAAAACAACTTTCGTTTTTCGTCTCGCTCTTCAAAGCCAAAAAATCGGTTAAAGCGGCCCATAAACTTATTTTTTCCTCCTTGAATTACGCTCTTGCTTAATATTTTAAATTTTCTTTTAAATTTTCTCTCAATAAAATATCCAAATCAAGTTCGAAACTCGAATCAAAAATCGAGATTAATCCTATATATAAATAAGTTAGAATTTTTGAAATTTCGCATAAGGAGTTTTCATGGGATGTAGAAAATGTAGTTAAAACAAGTAAGAAGATTATATTCGGCTTTCCACAATCTTTTATACACACCACCTTTATCTTAAAATAAACGGGGAAAATTAGATTGTAATAGGTGGGCGTGGCAGCGAAAGAACTTCCAATGTTTCTGCTAAATTTGAAGCCGATATCTTCATTTTTGCAACCAGGGGAATGTTTACCAAAGACATTAGATAGTTAAGCAGCCAGTCAAATGGATACATGTGCCGATGGATACGTCTAGGTGAATTACGAATTTTGTACGAATCAAGAATATATACATTTTATCTAGTTCCAGAAACATCTTTTTTAATATTGAAATCATTTTCAGAAAAAAAATTAAAGTTCAATATTCTATTAAATCGAGTGGGCGCGGTCAATGCTTTCCATTTTGCACGGGGACTACGGGATAGCTAGCGCAATATTTGTGGAGGTTTTTATAAGTCTATCTGCTATGGTTTACAAATAATCAGCGAAAATCTGATTTTTTTTTGCTCCCAAAAGCAGAGGTGGTGTCAGTCTACGTGATAGCGTAAGCATGTCCTTTGATCGATTTATCCCCGTTTTCAATACCAACCTGCGTGCAAGAACTTACAATATTTTTGCCGGTACCTTCATTTTTACGGCCAGGGCAAGATTTATCGCTGCCATTGCACAAACAGACGGACAGACGGATATAGTTAAATCGATTTTAAATTTGATGCTGTTCAAGAATATATATATACTTTGTGGGGTCTCTGAAGTTTTCTTTTAGTAGTTACAAACCAAATGACAAAATGAAATATACCCTTCACCTTTAGTAGTGGGTATAAAAAGTAAGTGTTACATACATCCGCAGACAATGAATCAGCCTCACAAGAGGTGTACGGTAGATAGAGCTGCTTTTTCTATTGATGTATAAAATTTAATAAACTTTGTACATGGGCTTCACATTTGGCTTCAGGCATTATTAACTACTATGAAGCAAAATAATCTTTTTTCACCTTTACAAAGACAGGATAAAAGAAGATAATACCGTTTATTAAATAATGCTTTTAAATACATAAGACGTAAGAAACTCACTGATGTGAAGTTAGCCCCCACTTGTCTGGCCGCCTTTTTTCTCTTTGCTAAAACTTCACTTGGTACCAAAAAAAGTGGTATTAAAAAAAGCGATACCAAAAAAAAGTGCTACCAAAAAAATTTGTACCAAAAACGTGGTACCATTTTTGTTTCATAATTTCAAAATTCAAATTTTCACTCGAAAAATGTTCTTTCAAATTTCGAAATCGCGAATCTGTTTTAAGGCACATATGTCAACCGTTTTATTTTTTCCTGCGTGCAAGAACTTACAAAATTTTTGGCGATACCTTCATTTTTACGGCCAAGAGAAGATTCATCGCTGCCATTAGACAGACAGACGGACATGCTTAAATCGATTCTAAATTTGATGCTGATCAAGAATATATATATACTGTTACGAAAATTGTCCTTTCATGTTTTTACCTTTAAGTCTCCGTTCGTATTGCTAGATCGCGAAAAGCTTAGATTTTGGTTATTTACAATTTCCTTTATTTACGAAGTGATATTTACAAACTCAATTATTTTACAATTTATTACAAAGTAATTATTTTCTTCAACATTTAATTACTTCTTTGATATTTCTAGTCGACTGTCTGTTTTAAGCAAAATGATTTGCTTATAAACCCTACGAAAATCACAAAATCTGCGTCTCTTTCTACGATACCTGGGAATACGTAGTTTCACTAATCCCATTCATGACAGATTTCGCGGAAATTCTTTGCCAATCTTTGCTTTTATTACCAGCTGCAAATATGTCTTTTAAATGACCACGATAGCTATCACATTCAAAGGAATTTCCTCCCCATCAATTTGTTGTAGTTGTTTTATTAGTTTGTGATTTTCGTAACAATACTTTGTGGGGTCTCTGAAATTTCCTTTTGGTAGTTGCAAACCAAATGACAAAAGGAAATATACCCTTAACCTTTGGTGTTGAGTATATATATATATAATAAATTAATAAATACGAAAAATTAAATGTAAAGTTTTTAACGAATTTTTAATACATTTTTCTTTTATAATTATTTAAAAACATTATATTTAAAGATTTACATATACATATCCATATAAGCATACTTCTACTATTTTTCTTCAACGGGCAATCTACCAGATTACATTATCTATAATAACGCATGAAGTCATTGGACTAAAATCTAATGCTATCTCTCGAATCGATTCTCACAATGGAATGGACATTGAATCTTTGATCAATTTTTCTTTATGGATTAGAAATACATCAAATTTGTTATTTTTTGTGAAAACAAATTTATCATTCAATCATTTGTTTGAGGAGTTAATGCTTTCTTGACTCTCAAGAGTACAAATTTGTCTATTCTGTATACTATTTCGATTAAAATAAATTCACAGAGATTTTTTTCGTTCAAGTTTAATTTAAACTTTTGTTCAGGTACACTCTCATACCACAAGTACCTTTATCTGTTAATAGTTAAAATCCAAGCAAATTAATAAGGTTTTCATGTTTTGCTACGAATGACCGGAGAATTCTCGTTTGATGTAAAATTTTGAAACGATTTAAATCATGTGCGTTGTAAAAGTTATTAAAAATTCCCAAATTTTAGAAAACTGATATAATAATTGAATACTAATTGTGTATTTCCGTCAGTACAATTTTATATGAGTTAAAATAAAACGGTCTATAGCACGGTGGAAACGCTTGTAAGTTACACTTTGATTTTTTAATGTTTGCTTGAGATACTCAACACATTCAAAAGTCAATACAATCCTTCTGCTTGTTTTGTATCAGATTATTGGCGGACTGACGCGTTTAATCTCAATCTATGAACATCATTTTACCGAACTGAGAGCAGAGCGATACAGTGTGCAACTGAATTGATGAACTGAGTGCACAAATATGTCCATGCATACATGTAATTAAACCTTCACATACATGTTTTAATTAATGTGCTTTCGTATTATTATGAAGAATTTTTATAGAAAATAAAAACCCCGTTGGAATCTGAGCTTATTTAATCCAGATTTTGTTGCATAAAAAATAGTATTAAGCAGTAGAAGAATTTACATCATTTGTGTAATGTATTCTTGCGCACACACATATATACGTATTTTAATTAGCTCGTTTTGTGATTTAAGATTTTAGGGAAAAAAAATGTTCAACGACCCAAATTTTGGCAAACAACATGCTGGTATGCACTGAATAGTTCTATTGCAATTTTTCTTTTTGTTAAAAAAAAAAAAAACAAAAAAAACAAAAAAAACAAATAAGAAAATTATATTCGGCTTTGTCGAATCGTTTATGCCCAACACCGTTATCATAAAAAAGGGGAGAAAAGTAAATTTTAATAGGTGGACGCGGCAGATTCTTTCTATTTTTATAGAATAGAATGGAACACCGTAAAAAACGATATAAAATAGACAGATAGAAAATAGACGTGCTTTCACCCTATATTGTAGGCGTGGCCTGTAATCGACTTGGCCTATTTTCAATAGCAATATTTCTGCCAAATTTGAAACCGATATCTCTATTTTTAGAAATAGAATGTTTATCACAGACATGACACACACAGATGGACAAATGGACAGACGGACATACGGACATACTTAAATCGATTTTAAACTTGATGCTGATCAAGAATATATATATTTTGTGGGTTCTCCGAAGTTTCCTTTTGATAGTTACAAACCAAATGACAAAAGGTAATATACCCTTCACCTTCGGTGGTGGATATAAAAAACAAAAATATTACCGCTTTGTGTGCAGCATTCGTTTCAAAGCCACCACAAGCAGGGAAAAAACTAACAATTGAACTTAAAGCAGCGTATACACAAGTGAACAAACAAGCTCATAGACATTAACATGTACGAAAAGAGGAAAGGGGGAAATAGAAAAAAAGAAACCAAAAATAAATATTACGTTGTTTACGAGGACAACAACAATAATAAGTATGCCATAATTTGCGATGGGTGGTGCGGTTAGTGTACCACAATCTCATCATCATCTCAAGCTTTAACTTGTGGGAAAGCAAAACTCAAGCGGGAATAAAAGTTTATATGCATGTGTTTACTTGTGCTTATAGTGAAGTGTCTTCTACAACTTGCGCTTCAGAAATCTTTATATATATATATGTGTGCAAAAATATCTCTCTCTCTCTCTCTCTCTCTCTCTCGTTCTACCCCAATATCTTTCTACATTCACCTCTCTCTCTTTCTCTCTGTCTTTACCTCTATCGCCTCTCCTACTTGTTCGCTTTTGCTCTCTCTTTTATTAACAATCGAGGAAGCTATGTTCGTTCTAAGCTAAATACTGAATATGTAGCTCGCTAAATGGTTTCTTTTACCCGGACCTATAGTTATATTAATAGGTGAAATCGAAAAATTTTCTTTTTCTGAGCTTTACTTTTTCTTTAAAAAACTTCGTGGTCTAGAAATAAAAGTAAATTACTTTTAGCTCTACGGGATTTAAATTTATCTGAAGTTACTTGCAATTTAGATGAAAATCTTGGTCTTCTCGCATCAGTCTCTATCAACTGAACACTATTCACGATCTGAACGAGTAGCTCTTGTATTTGACTTTTTTCTGATGATACCAATTTGAAAATTTGAAGTATTGATACTTTTGTGTTACCTGAGGACACTCACCACCAATAGTTTTCCATAACATTGAACAATGTACAGTCCAAAGTGTTCGAAACTAAAAAGTACAAATTTCTATTTAAAATTAAAAAAAAAAATTCAACGGATTGGAACCTTTGCCGATTTTACACGATATTCTGACGTAAAACACGAATTCAATTCTATAAAAAATAAATGCTGTTTGGATTATCTACGTAAATTGAGAAAACAATTTTAACTATAAAAATTTCATCCCAATAACTTTTACAAATTTATAGGCTCAAGACGTAAAATCTTTCCGTCGGTAATGTATTACGATAATTCCGAATTGTCGAATACGTTTGCTATAAGCATCTCTTTTGCTGACTTCTTTAAAAATTCTTACGCCTCTGCCGATATTCAATCCAAGAACTCTACATATCCTGCTAAATTTGTTGATATATATTTGTCTATTGCACAAATTGTTGAATGAGGACGTATATTAATTACTGAATATGCTGAAGTTCTCGAACCATCCCGATACGGACCGAATTCCTGCATCGGTTTTCTTTATATTCCTCCTGCATCTATGTTTAATATTTGCCCAAATAAAAACTACTTTAGGTCGTTATAGAGACCTAACTTCATTATTATACTATATAACAGAGATTCAAGAGCTAACATTGAAAATTACCGTGATACTGTAAAACTGGGCGCTCTATACAAACTATTTGAATTGATAACGTGCTTCATCTAGAAAGTCGATAGTGTCTTATTGTCAATAGAGTTTTGTTAAAAGTAGGTCAAACTCCCACCAATCCGGCAGAATAAGAACCAGTACAAAACTCTTTATTATGACTGATTCATCTTAAGCGACGCCTGCTAATCCCATGCTGCTGGATTTCCCGGTATAGTTTCATTAAACCTTATGAGCAACGCAAACGCTGGGTCTCATTCTGCGATGCCTTCTAATCCCTCGTTGCTGGATTTCCCGACATACTTTCATTAATCCCATTATCTATTAGATTTCGCCAGAATTCTTGCAAATCTTTGCTTTCATCGACAGCTTCAAATGCTCCTTTTTACGACAACGGCAGGTATTACATAACAAGGGAATTCTACTGTCATAGATTTCAGAAAGTTTGCTGCAGGCGTATTTTATGAGGCTGTGCTTTCCGTAACAATATGATGTCTGGATTCTATCATTATCTCAGAGTGCGTACGAAAAGAGTTACGTTCAATTCAAGTTTACGTCGGGAGATCTCAGTAGCATCTGGCTTTCCGCATGGGCGTCATTCAGAACCCCTATTGTTAATAAACTTTTTAAAACGATGTTCGAAAGAATTTAATGGTCCTTATGTAACTAAGCGTCTATACAACGCACTTGTTCGGCCTACACTTTGGAACAATCTTACAGATGCTATGACGATCTTCTTGAATCCATTCTTCGAACTTAGCTTCCGGACATGTCTTCTGATTGTAAACAGACTTATCTACATATGGCATCTAAAAGCCTATACTGCTCTCATTATTAAATGTGAGACGAGTATGTTCGTGCGAACTTAGGTATGTATGTATATTTACGCGTTTTATATATGAGATTTTATTCTTGAATAGCATTTACGATTATTCTTATTGTTCTTATTTTGCTCTATACAGAACAATTTTCAAAGTCCAATAAAAAAGTTTTCCGAGCAAAAATTTATACACGCTATACAGCATTGGAAAGTGTACGGATTAAAGACTTAAGCAATATCAATTTAATTTCTTTACAGTACTTGGCTTAACCACTGTGGTCAAGCAAATTTCTGCTTTTTCAATTTCATATTTGATAGCAGAAAAATTTTTTTATAAGAAATTTTACCTAATTAACAGAAATTCATCAATTTGGTTTATTATAATTTGTTCGTTCAAAAAAAAAAAAATCCAAATCCTTCCAGGACTTTGGTTAACAGGATTCTGTTAATCGCTTAACAGGCCTCTTTGGTAGCTAAATTTCAATTTAACTTCACATCTTTATTCACTCTTCGGTCTTCCGGAAAGTCCCTTTTTGTAAGTTTTCTGGAACAACTGCTCATACCATCAGAGCCGTTAGCATCGTTCGCGTCCGTAGTATCTCATTTTAAGTCAGTAAACCACCAACAAATTGCTGTATTCAACTGACAAGAGTTCCCTTAACCTTTTTCAAGCTAGTAATTGTTTTGAATGATATTTTTGCTCATTATGTTTTATGAGCAGACGAACTTTAAATATTTCCATTGTTTTGAAGAAAAAGTGTAAAGTCAATAGTGGCGACATCTATTGGGTTGGTAACTAAATAAGTGCCGATTTCTTCAATAAAATAAAAGGTTTTTTTTTTTACTTGGAATGAAGTTTAATCTATAATGTATTTTCCATTTTGTTCGATGGCATTTTGCTATCTCTCTGACAACTTGACAATTCGATGCTTGCAGAAAATCTGCTCCTTTCGGCCAAAAACAAAAGTTAAGTGAGATTTTACAATGTCCACATCGTTGAAAGTTTTACCACAAAGGAAGCTGGCCAAGGATCGAAATAAGTGGTAATCCGATGGCGCATGCTCAGGACTATATGGTGGTGGTACCATTAATTCCCAATCAAGATCCACCAATTTTCGCCTAGTGGCCAAAGAAGCGTGCGGTCTGGTGGAAAATGAGACCTTTACGATTGACCAATTCTGGTCGCTTTTCCTTGACCGCTGCATTCAATTTGCCCAATTGCCGACAGTAGACCTTCGAATTAATGGTTTGGCAATTCAAAATACACCGGACCTTTCCAATCCCACCAAATTAGCAGCAAAATCTTCTTTTGTTGGATATGTGTCTTTGAAGTGGTTTGCTGTGACTCATTAGGCATACACCACGACCGTTTTCGATTGAAATTATCGTACACAATCCACTTTTCATCTCCAGTGATGATTCGTTTTAAAAACGGACCGAATTCATTGCGTTTAAGAAATAATTCGGAAGCGCTAATGCGCTTTGTCAGATGAATTTCTTTCAAATCGGGCGGAATCCAAATATCCAGTTTCTTAACGAGATCGACACGTTTTAAATGCTTCCCAATGGCTGTATGTGAAACATTTAACTTCTATGCAATCTCTCGTGTAGTTATATGACGATCCACTTCGATAATAGTTTTGATTTTGTCCTCATTAAGTTCAACTGGTCGATCTGAACGTTGGTCACCTTTAAGGGAAAAATCTCCAGAACGGAATTTTTTAAACCAATTTTGCCATTGCTTTTTTTTAAAGGCTTCATCACCAAACACATCACATAACTTTTTCGCGGTTTGCACTGCGTTCTTTCCTTTAAGAAAATAATAAAGCAAAATATGACGGAAATATTCGCGCTTGGACTCCATATTAATGTTGAGTTTAAAAGCAAAACTTTAAGAAAATATCTACGCAATGAACTTGTAAAGCTAGCTAAGGACGACAGCTGATATATACAAGAAGAAGAAGATCAAAACATTCACGGATATCATAAAAATGGGAGTGAGAGAGACATCTATAAGTGAAATTGGCACTTATTTAGTTACCAATCCAATATATGTCAGATTACGATACAATTATTGATTGATTTGTTAAATATGGTCTTGAATTTTTATAATTAAATTTATAAAAAGAAGGTATTGACAATCCGTGTGAATGGATCTCACGTAGTCTCGCAATTTGGTAACGGATTAATAAAATATTGTTTTTATTAAAATATTGGTCTCAAATGAAACAGTGTTGCTTTCTAGTCCTATCACTTTCCAAATGTCCCTTTTATGTGTCTTAATGTGGTGATGGTCATAGAGAACGAAGAATAGGGTTCAATATTGGCCGTTCCTTTAATCCGGTTCTATAATTTTCTTTTTTGCTTTTATCGCACATTTCGTTTCTTCTAACTAAGTACCAAAGTACAAAAAATCGTCAAAATAATAAAAATAGAGTGCAGGAAAGATATAAAAGATTTTCAAAAAATATATGAGTATAAATCACTGGCTTTTTTTTTTTGAGATAGGACGCATTTTGTTTTATTGTATAAATCGTAACTTCTCCATGTGAAAGTAGGTTTTACGGTAAACTAAAATTAATTTCACTTTTTTATGAAAGAAAAAAAGCAAGAATTTAATATCCAGGATGCGTTTCTTTTCTCATATAATTCACATGCAAGTGCTATTGAATCGCGTTGAAAGGTAAAAAAAAAAAAAAAATAATAAAGCATTCGACGACAAAGCTAAAGTTCAAAGGAATCATTCACACAGACGTTGATGACGAGTAACAATATTACGACAATTTGGAAGGACCAATTGGCTATAAGCCATTAAAAGCTATTTCAAACCAATGAAATAAGAAATACTACAATATGCGAAGAGAAATGACCAGTTGTCTTTTCAACATGAAATTCATAAACTATCAGAGTAACAGGAAAGCAATAACTAACAATGGACCTTTTAGACACACAAAAAAATTAACTTAACAGATAGACATGGATACACCACGCCTATGGACTCTAAAAACAGCAATAACGTTAGTCGGCGTGTGTGTGTGTGTGTGTGTGTGTGTGTGTGTGTGTGACACACAATGATAATTAAATAAATTATATAAATATACGACTTTTAAACAAATTTTTGAACAAATTTTATACGTGCTTTTCTTTCCATCATCTCTACTACTTTCTCCCTTTTCGTCCTTCTTCTCTGTTTTATAAGAGATATATATGCTAATGTAGGTTCACGTACTTAGCGTTGTTTAAGCTTTATGATGTATCAAAAACTTTTTATTGTGATGTTGCCTTTTCGGATCGACTCTCTCTCTTTTTAAGGGTGGTACGATAAGATAAAAACAACAACAATAATAATCGTTATTAATATTATTACTACCACTACTATAGTATATATAGTTGTAGTCACTGTAACTCCTGCCGTTGTAGGCAATGAGTATTGCAAGTAACAAACTGCTGTATGTACACAATACAATAAAATGCAAACATTACAAGGATTTATGTAATATTTAGTAGGAGCAAAAATGATTCTCTTAAACTTAAGTAAGGCCTGTATTTCATTTGCACACCCTTTGTTTACTTGTTTATAGTTTATATGCACATATATAAATATAACCCTCCATTCACAACAAAACATAAAATAATAGAAAAATAAACGTTTTCTATTTTTATTTTTTTTTTTCTTCCTTTTTTTCTGTACGCCTTATTGCCGTTTTTATCATAGATCCTACGCTGGCATACTGCTCCATTTTTTATTTTTCTTTCTTTTTTTATTTTTTACGTTTCTTGCTCATTATTAACATTTTCTGTACTGCATTAAAAATTGTTATAATGCATTTATTCCATCCGTTGCCACATTTTTCTTGTACTTTTTCTTGTTTCTAATTTTAACTACGTTTGCATTTATTTAAAATCATCATTTTTTCCATTCGTTTATTTGCGGTTATGGTGGAAATATATGCAGCATCGAATGTCTGAAAAGGTTACAATCGATAAAATCTTAGTGTCCTTCTAAGATCTGATTTATCTCTGGTCTGAATCTAACACGAAACTACGTCTAAGGGCAGATATTAGACGCTGTGATGCGCAAGGAATAATATGAGGGAAGTATGTTTATGATGAACAAAACCAAGAATTCATTCCTATTATATCCATTGAATTTATAATAAAGACCTTTGGATCGCATCCTCCCAAAAGCTGACAACTTTTAAAATGATTCTTTTATATCCTTAGTACATAACAGGTGGGCTGAAGAGATCGTAGGCTGACACATAGATGGCGCTACTAGTATTAGATCCATATGATTTTTAGTTAGCCCTGACCTTCAAAAGGCACATGTATAAATTTGACAGCTGTTGCACTATTAGTATATGACTTATAGCATTTTTAGTGAAGAAACTTTTGTTAGTTTGAAAAAATGTTTAAAAAGGAATTTCGGGTGTTAATAAAAAGATATCAAAAATACGACAAAAATACTATTGAAGCCCAGGATTGGGTTGGTAAACATTATTCAGACTTTGCACCAGGAAAATCACCCATACAGAAGTAGTTTGATAAATTTAAACGAGACGAAATGAGCACCGAATACGATGCATGTGTGGACGCCCCAAAGAGGCTGTTACCGAAAAAAACATTAAAAAAGTCCACAAAATAATTTCGGATAACCGTCAAGTGAAGTTGATTGAGATAACTGAGACCATAAAAATATCAAAGGAGCGTATTGGACATATCGTGAATGAATATTTGGATATGCGAAAGCTCTGTTCGAAGTGGCTGCCGCAGCGAGCAGCTTACAATCGACCAAAAACAACAATAAATTGATGATTCTAAGCAGTGTTTGGAGCTGTTCAATCGTGATAAACCCGACAATCGACAGTCAGCCGAGTGGACTGCAAGCCTATTTTGCGGCTAAAGACAAATCGTACTATAAAAATGGTATCGATAAATTATATGAGCGCTATAATCGTTGTATCGCCCTCGAAGGCAACTATATTGAATAATAAAATGAGATTCTATCAAAAAGAAATAATTTTTCTATGTTAGCCTACGAACTTTTCAGGACACCTAGTAGATAGAATATCGTGACATAAAGAAAATATTGTTACCTTGAACAGTAGAAATACTTTGGTAGAAAATTAAACGAGACCTCCTTGAACCGTGTCTATTTTAATGAATATCTTGCTAATATTTCCTCGAAGATATCTAGGGTTTTTCGAGATTATTTCAGTTATTTGGTCATGTTTCTGACCAAATTACTTTTTTGCTTTATCTTTATAATCTTGATAATTGAGAAATTTAACTGCCAAAATTGAACTTTATATATGAATTTTTTGCGATTACAATTTCAGAAAATATAAAAGACACAAATTTTTCATTGACGTATTTCCTTAAAGCGTTGGTATAGAATATGGGCATTTCGAAAACTAGAACGGATAGAAACAGAATCCCGTTTCTGAAATATTATATAGTTTGTAAGCACTTATTAAAAACTCAAAAGTTGAAATAGGTCAAACTGACGTAGTCGTCTGGGTCCGATGTTAAATAATTCTATTCGAATTTTTTATACCGACAATCGAAAGTTAGAGGTCTATTCATTTTATTAAATTTTTTGCAACAACTGCAAGAAAACTTCAAAGACCACTTTATATACTCCATCAGCATCAAATTCTGAGTCGATCGTAGCATATTCACGGGCCCGTCTCCGTAATGTCTGTGATAAACAATTCTCTAGTCGTATTGAAATGAAGGTATGGTCTTCAAATTTTGCAGAAGTTCTTGCACGCAAGTTGGTATTGAAAATTGGCCAAATAGACTACGGAACAGCACAACATGACAAATCGATCACGCCCATCCAATATTTTAGAGTATCGCTATATAGTTTCAATTTCGTTATTTTTATTAGATGCTTGCGAAAATTGTGCCGGGCAAGTAAAAGTGATAAAGTAACAGGAAATACCAGTGTGTACATACGGATGGAATTCAATAATTTTGACCGTCCTCCATCTATAATAACAATTTTCCGTTTAGTTGTATTGAATTATTCAGTGTATACAAATGCTAATTTTAGAACGCTCAATATTGTATTTTTGAGATTCATAGCTTTTGTTGTTCTACTTGAAGAAATCTGATGCAGAAGCCCATCGAATACTTTTAGAAGCTTATGGTGATGCTGCCCCATCATATCGCAATTGTAAGTTTTGGTTTCAATAGTTTAAAAGTAATGATTGCGAAGCCAATGACAAAGAACGTCTGGGAAGACCAAAAAAATTGGAAAAACGAGGAAAACCCAGCTAAAACTCTAAAGGAACTCTCGAACAGCTTAGAAGATGACGAATTAACTGTTTCTAGACGTTTACATGCGATTAGAGATTCCCAAAAGAATGGAAAATGGCTACCACACGCATTGACTGAACATGTTATTCCGGCCATGTGTTGCAAAAGTGATCAAAGACATATTGTTGCAGCTCGAATGGAAAGTCCTACCACATTCAGCGTATTCATCAGACATAGCGTTTTCTGATTACCTCTTGCTGAGATCGACGCAGCATGGCTTGGCTGGCACGCGCTTTCGCCAAGTTGAAGAATTGCGAAAAAGGGTCAATTCATGGATAGATCCAAACGATCAAGTTATATAACTAGCAAAGTCACAAACCAAACCTGTTAAGCGACTACCAGAATCCCGTTAATCAAAGTCTTGGAAGGATTTATATCAAATATAGTTAAAATAGCAGTATTTTGAAACTTTTTTGAATGAATATGATAAACAAAACATCAATTTTTGTTAATTGGGTAAAAGTTGATATAAAAAAGTTTTTCTACTATGTCAAATATGATATTCAAAAAGCAGAAGTTTAATTGTCCATTGTGGCCAAACCAAGAAATGTGCAAACACGAAATTTACTTTGCCTGATTCCATGATGAATACCCTTTCCAACGATGTATAGCTTACATCAAATTGCTTTCGGAACATTTTTTTTATTGAACTTTGAAAATTGCTCTGTATAGATGTAGAAAATAATGGGAAATATTTTGATTAATATATATTGTACCAGTCTTTCTCAATAAATGACTTTTTCAAGTGAAAAAATTGGCAACATTTTTGCAAAATCCTAACAATATAAATGTGGTGGATATAAAATATTCGGTCACCAAAGAATATAATTTTCTATTTGCTTCAAAGTATTAATTAGCAATACTTACTTCTAATGAGAGACATCAATTTCACGTGCTATGTAGCTCTTGGATTAAAGAAGCCGCAGCTTTTTAAAACATTAACATTAAGAGATATCGTCTATTTCTAAAATATCCAAAAATACTCTATCCGGTTTTAGTTCAGTTTTCTTACTTAAACTTAGATCGCAAACGGTCAACACATGTTACCTGTAGAAAACGAGAATGTCACCAAGGGGGTAGGCAGAACCTTAACCTTAGCAAAATAGCTAAGCCAACTTGAAATTTCAATTAATGCGTATTTCTTTACCAAATCATAGAGTGCACTATTGCTTTTGGCCACAATCCCTCAAAATGGGATTCATGATAAATGGAGAAAGTGTTAAATAATATAAATTCTTTAGACTTTTTTATAGCAAAAATGTTTGTCTCTAAAGTATGCAAGGACCTTTGCAACTACTTTTGCAGTGAATGTCTTTTACTTTATCATTTTAACAATATGGTTTTGTGAAGAATGCTTTCTGAACTAAGGACATCTATAAAAAATTCGTCAAATACATATATATGTATATATGTATATATATATATGTTTTACTTTATAAACCTAAATGCATGGAATATCATGGCATTGTTTTGCTTGAATCATTTATTATTCAAAGCTAAACAATGTGTGCATTTAGAGTAACCATTTAAAATGCATGCTTATTTTGTTTATAAGCATGTGATCGTTCGTCCCGCAATAAAACATTTTCAAATCTTAGTGTACATAAATGTAAAAATTCTGCTAATATACGTCTTCCAGTACGATACATTCATAATACGATCTTAATCAATTTTATTTGTTTCTCTAGCATAGTATTAATAAATATGAGTACACGATATCCAACAGAAATTGGATATAATTGGATCCTATAAATCAAAGCTCGTTTTGGCTAACATCCCCACAATTTGGATTGTCGACAAAATCGATGTGTGTAAAGATGACTTCCAGTTTAACTAGAAAACAAATTTATCCACTTATTTAAAAGAGCTGTGTAGAAACTCATAAATAATTTTGTATGCAGGTAGATAAAATCTATGTTCACATCTACCTGTTATAACTTAACATGACGAATGGATTCTTCCTTTGAATAAATATATAACTGTTCAGTTAGCCTTCTGATAACTGTTTTGTATGGTGCACGTTTTACTAAACTATTGCTTATAACCCCTAAAATGGAGTGACAAAGTGTATACTAGTCATGTAATGGTTTGGGAATTTGGGAAAAAAAAGAAATAATGCTAAGGCAACAGCTGGAAAATATATAATGTGTACGGTGAAGTTCTGAAGTTCGAACATTTGGAAATTGATTTGCAAAACTTCCGCTTTGGAGATACAACTGTAAAGAATGTATCGAATTTTAAGATCCTTTCGGCCTATTCGGCAACCTTTTAAAGTCAATGTTGGAACAAAATCTATGTTAATCAAGGTACAGCCGCAAGATTGAATACATTACAATGAATCATTTGCCGCAATCTGAAGAAAATAGGAAAAACAAGAGCAAATTTAAAAAAAAAAAAAAAAATTATTTATAATTCATATACGAAGGGTTTTCGTGAAATATATTTTAAGAGACCTTCAATGCTACCAGAATATATTCTATTATTAGAAACAGTAAATTGATTATAAAATATATAACGACCATAATCATAAAAAATTTCGTATTTTACGTATATGAAGTGTAATACGTATGATGGGGATAATAGAGCCATGATATAGCAATGAAATTAGAACTTTCTAATGGCTTTATAGTCTTTTAAGACGATTTAAAATCCTAACTAAAATTATATCCATATACACACATATATATGCTATACATCGTTGGAAAGGATATTCACCAAAGGAATTATGCAAAACAAATTCCGTTTTTTCGTAGCACTTGGTTTGGCCACGATAGACAATTAAACTTCCACTTTTTGAATATCATATTTGACATAATCGAAAAACTTTTTTATATCAAATTTTATCCAATTAACAAAAATTGATTTTTTATTTATCGTGTTCGTTCAAAAAAGCTACAAAATAGCTGTACTTTAACTATATTTGATATAAATTCTTTCAAGACTTTGGTTAACAGGATTCGGTTAGTCGTTTAACAGGCTTCTATCAACAGTTTTGGTTTGTTACTTTGCTAGTTATATTTAAATATAACTTCACACCCTTAAAATTTTCTTGCTGCAAAAGTGTCTGTTTTCTGTTGAAGCTAATTAAAAATGGAACGCGACAATAATTCCTCTTTTGTACGCAACTACGCGCTAATTACATTTTTGCTCTCTATCCTCTGAGTGTATATATTTTTCTATTGTTAATTGTTTGCATTCAAAATATCGGTCTATGGTATTAATTCCTTGACTTGTCGACTGTAATTAGTAATAAGAAGTAAAGTTATAGCCGACAGTCTCGAATCTTCTAAATGGCTTATAAAAATTATATTTCTAATCTAAACAAGAATGAAAGTGTGAGTGAATATATGTATGTGTAATGCAAGTGTTAACCACTCGTTTGTCTTTCACATAACATTCTATAGCAAAGATTTTTTAAAGCTTTTACAATCCAGTAAAGATCCAAAGTAGTCGAAAAATTCTCAACGAATAAAATATTTACAAAGTTCTTAGAAAAATATTTTACTCCGCTAGTCGAAAGATTACTATATTTAGGTTTTTTTTCTTATACAAAAATATCCATTTAAAAAAAAAAAAAAAAAAATCAAGCTCTTATCAAAGCAATGTAATAAAGGTAGAATACATTTATTAGCTGATCTTTTACTAAAGTGCACTAGGCATGAATCTCTTAATAACCCGTTAAGAATCAAGTATATATAGTCTTTATGCAATCTGTGAGATCCATATTTCTTTATATTACAAAGAGGTACTTATAGAAAATTTTAAGAACTGATGATAATAATTAAATTAATTTAACTCAAATTAAGTTTTGTGTAAGCATTTTCATGTCGACCAGCGGGTCTATCAGATTTGTGTTCTCGTTTTGAGCAAACTGGAATACGCATCACAATCTATATATATATATATATATATATCTATCTATCTATATATATATATATATCTATCTATCTATATATATATATATATATATATATATATGTGTGTGATATATATAATATATATATACATTAGTTTGGCGAAAAAAAAATCCATTATTTTTTCG
>KK351138.1:3574-51769 GCA_000671755.1 Glossina brevipalpis | reverse complement strand
ACTACTAGAGTTTTTTTCAAATAGAGACCAAAACTTCTATGAGAGAGGCATTTTGAAGTTACCTTTAAAATGGCAACAAATCATACAACAAAACGGTGCATATTTGATTTAAATCGGACAATCCGAAGCATGTTAAATAAAGTCCTGAAGTTCATATAAAAATAATGGATTTCTTTTTCGCCAAACTAATATATATATATATATATATATTCATGTATATATATAATGTCCGTTAATTTGCTTATCTATTTGCAGTTTGTTTTTCGACCGCTTGTTATCTCAAAGATTAGATATACAGCTGAAGTTTATATATTTCTAATTGTCGGCTAGAGACCAAGTTTGAAAATGAGATGATGGCCACACCTCCGATAGGGGAAGAGGTATAACTTGCGAGAAGATGTCTTGAACAAATCTAAGTACAAATATTTCGTAGACTCATTTAGGCGTTCAAGTTCCGATCAATTTGCAATATTTTAAAATGCCGCACAATTTATATATTGGTTTAAAGTGATTATTATTGCCCAGATTAGGCCCAGTAATGAATATATTTTCTTTGCTTTTTTTGCCGTAGCCTTTCGTATGTATTAGTGACAAAAATTTAAGCAGTTCGAATATCCTTAAGGTATAAGTTAATAAGTTCTAGGCAACAACCCCCTAAACATCTGTTTCAGAAACATACAAAAAATATCATATTCTTCTTTGTAGACTATATCGGATGTAATGGTATAGATAGCAATCTATTTCAGCTGTTTTGTCTAATTTTTAATTCAATAATTATCAAGTTTTAATAGTTGCAAAAATAAACAGAAAATAATTGAATTTTTAAACGGAAATCACAATTTCTTTTAAGATCGACAGTTAGAACAGCCAACGGCACTTAATAAATCAAGAAAATTAAGGAAACATAAATATCGTGTTTCAATAGTCTACGCTTAAATTTTTACGAATGTAAAAATGAATCTTTTCAAGAATATTTGAACTTCATGATGGCTTTGACCTTAACAACTAAATGCCGACGCTAGTAATCTTATCTCATTTTTGCGACCAAGAGAATGTTTACCGCAGACATTACATAGACGGACAGACGGACATGCATAAATCGATTTTAAATTTGATGTTGATCAAGAATATATATACTTTCTTGGGTCTCTAAAGTTTCCTTTTGACAAAATGAAATATATCCTTCACGTTCGGTGATGGATATAAAAATGGCTCAATATTTCCTACTTAAATAATATTTTTTATTTTAGCAGGCTATTTTGATGTTAACTGATGGCACCTAACATGTTCCTTGCAGTATATATATAATTGAATACTGCTAGATAGATCAGCACATCTTATTCGGTATTTGAAAACTGTTCATTAATTAAACCAAGATTTTGAGGATTGTATGGTTTTGATTTAGTTTTTAATAATTAAAAAGTTTTATACAATTCATATATTTAAGGTAGTGATAGGTAAGTAGTAAATTTCACTGCTGCTAGTCAAATAATCACGCCTATAAAATCTTATGCTTATTTTGAAATAATAATCGTTAACGATAAGTCCGTATGTTTTTTAAAATCGTTTTCTTGCTTCAAAAAATAAAATCTTTTTGATCTTAGATGAATATGCTTTCCATTTATAACTTTTATGCTTTATAATACTCTTACGATTCTTTTAGTGTCTCAAAAAGCTAAACAATTTAAAATTTTTTTACATAATTCTGTAAAAAAATTCTCCTGAATTCTTTGCATTGATATCTTTTTGTAGATAAAAGATTATAAATATTTAATACTTAGATATGTAATCCGAAATCAATAGCATTGAATCTATAAAAACGATTTTCACAAGTTTTATATACATCACTCGGTGTGCAACCAACAGCGATCACTCAAATGAACATCAACAAACAAGACAAAAAAGCGGACAAACAACAAACGACTTTAGCTTTTTCTTGTTTTGAATGTAGGAGCATAATAATATGGATTTCGTAGGAAGGTAACTAAAACCCACACAAAGACACGTTCCATAAAAAAAAAATGCTTTTACGTATATGAACGAGCACAAACGTTAGGGGTTTTCTCTTTGTATGAAAACAAAATCTAATCGGCAAAACATTTCATGGAAATCTAGGAGTAATTAAATTGAAATGCATTAAAGAAGAAAAAAAAAAAAAGAACATTATGAAGATATTATATGTATTTGTGTAGTCACAAAATATTTAGAGTGAAAGCAATGTTGTGTTACTTTTTTTTTATCTCACAACTTACCCAGTGACCATGAAATGATGGCTTATTTTTATTTTTGTTTCTACGCAACTTCTCGTAAAGGATTAAAATTTTGCAGGGTGGAGAGGGGGAAGCAACGCATTGAATGACAAATGTCAATTGCTACTTCGCACCAATGCTCAGCTGCTGCTGTGTCAGAATGTTGTTTGCAGTTTCACAAATACAATATAAAACCAAAAAGCGTAAAACAGCAACAAAAAGCCACGTACACATGTATATTTGAATGTTTTTTTTCACTATTCTGTTTTCAATGACGTTTCACGTGTTCATGTATACGCTGTACGTGGAAAATATACCCAATAGGAATTTGGCTATTTTGTATGCATTTATGAATAAAATAGAAAAAATTCATAAAATTTTGAATATTTTATGCTCGTCAACAAATAGAGCATTAATTTATAATGTTATTGTTCATGCTACATTTTTTTTCTTATCATTTGAGCAACGAAACTACCTTCACAGAATGTCGCATCAAAACAAAACAGATAACAATTCTCAATCTAACTGCAAAATATTTTTTCTTTTCTTTCCCCCCTATTTTATTTAAACTGTTGTATTCTGCCTTATACGTTCGCCTTTCTTTATGCTTTGTGCCTTATTGCGTTTTTTTTTTAATTTTTTTTCTTATAAACAAACTTGTCTGCATGTTTGGGTAGAAAGAGAACGTAATTTATTTGCAATTCTTCGTTTTTGTTGTAGTTATTATTTACATTTTTTATTCGTTATTTAAAGTGGAATTCTGGTAAAATCGATGAAATTTGTTTGTTATTACAATTATTACATTGTTCACTTTCGTTTTCATCGCTTTCCAACTATTAAAAAAGAATATAAATAGATAGCTCACTTAGCGAATACCTAACACCCCACGATAGCACGACTAAACACAGACTGAAAAGAAAGAATTATGAGAAATTCTTTCGTCTTTTCTACTTCAATTTACTTTATGCTGTGGATCATATTCTTTTTGTTCCACACAGCAAACAGTGTTGTATGTGGAAAGTATATACTACTTCGCTTGATTTATATATATTTTCTGCAGCATGTGTAAAACTACTTTTTTTTATTCACATCGCAAATGTTCAACTGCTTGCAGTAATAACTTGGAATAATGTTAGCCATGCATTGAAGGTAAAAAGGTTATTGGTCGTCAGACATATCCAACAAATAAAACATGTGTGGCAACGTTGTCAACGGAAAAAGATAATAATTACCGCTTTTTCAAAATATTAAATTTATGTAATTCCGACTGGAGTATGTGAAAAAAAAGAGTAAAAAATTTACGTTTTATTCGAATTTGTCGAATTTTTGATCGATATTGGAAAGAACTGATAACAGCTTCTATATCGTATAGGTTAGAGTTTTAATCTGACAATTTAGAAAGCTGTTATTATATCTTAAAAGATTTATGTTTTACTTACGATATATATGTGTAATAAATTAGATATAATTTAAATGTACGCAGTTTAGTGTATATTATCTGGTCTCGTCACAATGCTCTACATAATGTTCTTTATTTTTGAATCTGTTCTTTATTTTGAATCTTATGCCATTATTTATCTATTTTTGTTTGCAAATTTTTAATTATATTTATATCAAGAACTAACAAATAGAGTTATATTAATTTTAGAATCCATTTGTCACATTTTATTAAATAACATGAAATTCGAAAAAGTCGAAGTATATATTCTTGCTGTTCTGTCCTGTTACACACGGATGCAGAGCCATGAGCTCACGGTAGTTCAAGAATATCTTTACTAAAAAACTAATATATTCTATATAATATTATAATAATATTGCATAATATAGCAAATAACCATTCGATATATCATACAATTATTCAGGAGATCAAATAGCGGCACCAGCAGGGTAGATGCCGCGATTTTCACTCAGTTTTTCGAAGTGTTAGGTGTTCGAAACTCGCATAAATGTGCGAAAAGTTTTCCTAATGGCTTACAGTAGTATTATGTCAAAGTAACAGGCCACTGGTAATGAAAGAAAACAATGTACTCTCTTGTCATTATTGTATTGCAAAAACGTATCGTGATCTGCCCAATATGGTACTCAGTATTTCTTGTCATAGTTTTTATAACTTTGTATCAAATATGTTATTGCGAAGTAATACTCACAACATAAGAGGCCTCAATCAATCAATTTCGTTGTAAGAACAAGATTGTTAAGTTCCGAAAACCATGAACAAATTTTTGTTGCTGCGTTGCGACGTCTCTGTGATATTGTTTAAAATATGGACCCTAGAATTTCAGCGTAATTGTTTATATTTTTCACCATATGTCTCAGGTTCGTTTAAGAAACATACCAATATACCATCCGTCTCATGTGTAACTAGATTAAGTCAACAGAAAATATTAATGTCAGTTTATTTACAACAAATCTTTTACTTTATTATTGTAATTAAATTTGATTAGCTTACAGTTTTAGTTTTAAAAACGAAAGCAAACTCTGTTTATGTTAGCACTAAATAACAGCATTCTTACTTACTTCGTCACATATTATGCTTAAGATAATAAAGTGATGTAGTTATATGCATGAAAACATTTGTATGTATATATGTATATACATATATATATATATATATATATATATACAAATTATATAATGTATATATATATATATTATTATATACATATATTATTATACGTAGATGTTATTATATTTGTATGTGACTACCTACATAATAACAATAATAAGTAATATAAAAATAAAGAGATGAATTTTTGGTGCATTGCAGCACTGCACTGTAAAATATATATAAGTTCAAAGCAAATCGTTTACTTGCAACGATTTGCCATAAATGCAATTATCAGAGCTCTACATCGAGTTTCTGTCGTTAGCCCCCGTTCTGTGAGTTAGCCTCCAGAACTTTTTAAGGTTTGTGTCTTTGCTAAAAATGTCTTTGCTAACATAATTGATAATAAAGTGGCATAGAAAAATAAACAAAATACTTACGAAAACTGAACAAAAATTGAATATATAAACATAAATGAAAAACTAAATCATGGCTTATGTTATAAAAAATATAAAAAAGAATTTTATTTTTACTATTCATCATGAACAGTGCACTCGAAGTTTGACAAAAATTACAATGTACAAAACACGTTATAAAAAATTTTAAAGAAATAATATCCCTCCATTTTTTGATACATATTAAAGGGTTCTAAAAGCTATCAGAAAAACCTAACTTCATAATCCAAAGTAGGGGACATCATAGTAAAAAGTGTCAATATGCACCATTTCGTATATGATCATGTGTTCAACTTTAAACGTTAAAGCCTCCTAAGTAAGCGGCGCTTTGTCTTTTATTACTAAACAACGATATGACGCAATGTGACGACGAGTTCAAAAGATTATGGAACTCTTTCCACATGCACTTCATATTTGATCAAAAACATATGTGACGGGTAACGAAAGAATGTGATGAGTAACGATGGACAATGCTTTAAATAAAATTTATTTTATACAAGTTTTGGTTTTTCTTTTTTGTTAACAATCAATTTTAATGCAAAAACTTTTGAAATTTAATTACAGACGCATTACGATGAATGCTCCCTTTCTTAAGAAAAACAAAAAGAGGTGATAATAATACATATGCCAATCGACGACATCTTATCATTCATGAAAATCGTAGACCAATTTTATTTACATTACGCATAATGCTACAAGAAAGGTTTGCTCGATTGCTTTCGCTTACGAATCTCTTTGTTCTACTCTCGCGCATGTTTTTCTTACGCAAATTAACTTAGTGGTAGAAAAATTTATTGATTTCTATTTCTATTCTGTTCTAACACTAAACATGCATGTGCGCGAATCGACTACGCCACCGCAAACATTGTTGCCAAATACATTCGTGTTTTATAATTCGTTGATACGAAATTTAGTATTTATTTCTATATTTAAGGAAAAAGGAACTGTGAATATCGACTACAAATAGGTAAGAGTCGCCTGTGTACTTTTATATGCTCATACGTAATATAATATACATATAAGCAATGTTTATGAAAAGTGTTTATACACATTTACGCAGCCTATAAACATGATCTTTATTTCGTAATATAAGTAATGTGTTTTACTAGGTATTGTATATACTTCTTATATGCATTTGTAACAATAAACTTTTTTAAAGTGGTGATACGTTTTCGTAAACTGTACTGTGATTTATTTTCTTAGGAAAAAATAAAACGGTTGACATATGTGCCTTAAAACAGATTTGCGATTTCGAAATTTGAAAGAACATTTTTCGAGTGAAAATTCGAATTTTGAAATTATGAAACAAAAATGGTACCACGTTTTTGGTACAAATTTTTTTGGTAGCACTTTTTTTTGGTATCGCTTTTTTTAATACCACTTTTTTTGGTACCAAGTGAAGTTTTAGCACAGAGAAAAAAGGCGGCCAGACAAGTGGGGGCTAACTTCACATCAGTGAGTTTCTTACGTCTTATGTATTTAAAAGCATTATTTAATAAACGGTATTATCTTCTTTTATCCTGTCTTTGTAAAGGTGAAAAAAGATTATTTTGCTTCATAGTAGTTAATAATGCCTGAAGCCAAATGTGAAGCCCATGTACAAAGTTTATTAAATTTTATACATCAATAGAAAAAGCAGCTCTATCTACCGTACACCTCTTGTGAGGCTGATTCATTGTCTGCGGATGTATGTAATACTTACTTTTTATACCCACTACTAAAGGTGAAGGGTATATTTCATTTTGTCATTTGGTTTGTAACTACTAAAAGAAAACTTCAGAGACCCCACAAAGTATATATATATTCTTGAACAGCATCAAATTTAAAATCGATTTAACTATATCCGTCTGTCCGTCTGTTTGTGCAATGGCAGCGATAAAACTTGCTCTGGCCGTAAAAATGAAGGTACCGGCAAAAATATTGTAAGTTCTTGCACGCAGGTTGGTATTGAAAACGGGGCTAAATCGGTCAAAGGACACGCTTACACTACCACGTAGACTGAGACCACCTCTGCTTTTGGGAGCAAAAAAAAAAAATTGAATTTTTGCTTATTATTCGTAAACCATAGCAGATAGACTTATAAAAATCTACACAAATATTGCACTAGCTATCTCGTAGTCCCCGTGCAAAATGGAAAGCATCGACCGCGCCTACTCGATATAATAGAATATTGAATTTTAATTTTATTGTGAAAATGTTTGTAATATTAAGATGTTTCTGGAACCACATAAAATATATATATTGTTAATACGTACGAAATTCGGAATCCACCTAGACGTAATCGTCGGCCCGTCTGTCCATCTATTTCCCTGCTTGTCTGTGTAATGTCTGTGGTAAGCATTCTCCTATCTGCAAAATTGGAGATATCAGCTTCAAATTTGGTAGAAATATTGGAAGTTGTTTCATTGTCACGCCTATCTACTACAATTTAATTTTTCCCTTCTTTAAAGATAAAGATAGTGGGTATAAAAGATTCGGCACAGACGAATGTAATTTTCTGCCTTGTTTTTTATTATAACAAACAATTCAGAATGATTTTCTGTATCGATATGAGTTTGTCTGTGTTTTTATGGATCGATTGGATCAAATCTTTGAATGCCCTCCGTTCTTACAAATAGTAAGCTTTTGTATGACAACTATATGTAATTTATAATTTTCAATGATGAAAATTGGTTTATGAAATAATAATTTGATATAAAAAAATTTTAAAATATTTGACCTCGCAAGCCTATTTAAGTATCCAACACTATATAATAGACTTATGCTTTTATATGATAAAACAAGGTATGATTGTTTGTATTTGATCAGAAAACTAAATAAAGAATTATACTCAGTAGCGAAGATGTAAGATATATTTAACAGTCGTTCTTGCCCAACTATAAAATGTTTACTTATTTGTGTTTGTATTTGTATCAGTTGATCATACAAAAGTTGCGCATGTAACCTTATGTGAAATACGCCAAGTGCTTCATTCTGGTTAATGTATGTACTTAAATATGCAATAACGTCACATGTAAAAGGAGACAGATTTCACATATTTAAAATGAACTTTTTGATAGTAAATTTACTCATAAAAATGCTTTCAAGTTCAAACAATTTTGAATAGTATGTGTTTGTATATATATGCATATAAGTGTGTATGTATACACATAACACATAACATATTTTTGCATGCAAAGCATTTATGATGTTTTTGAACGCATCACTGAAGGTGAAGGGTATATTTCATTGTGTCATTTGGTTTGCAACGCCCAGAAGGACATTTCGGAGACCCCTCAATATATATATATATTCTTGATCAGCATCATATTTAACATCGACCCAAGTATGTCCGTTTGTCTGCCTGGTAATGTCTGTGGTAAACATTGTACTAGCCGCAAAAATGAACATTGGAAGTTCTTGTACGCAGTACAAGGGGCACGCCCGCAGTACAATATAGACTGAGAATACCTCTGTTTTCGAGAACAAAAATAATTTGATTGTTTGCTCATTACTCATAAACCACAGTAGATAAATTTATAAAAGTTTTCACAAATATTGTGCTAAGTATCCCGCACTCTCTGTACAAAAATGGAGAGGATCGACCACGCCTACTCGATATAATAGAATATTGAAGTAAACAATTTTTTGCGAAAACTCCTGCAACATTAAGAAAAATGCTTCTGAAACTACACAAAGTGTACACATTCTTGATCAGTATCAAGCTCGGAATCCATCTAGACGTACCCGTCCGTCCGTCAGTCCGTCTTTCAATTTCCATATCTGCTTATCTGCGTAATGTTTGTGGTAAATCTACTCCTGGCCGTAAAAATGAAGATAACGTCTTCAAATTTGGCAGAAACATTGAAAGTTCTCTTACACACGTTGTTAATTAAAATGGGTCAAATTTATCACAGGCCACGGCTACAATATAAAATAAGCTAAGTATTAAATAAGCCAGGGAACACGTCTGTTTTTTTTAGATATTTCGCTTAGTGTTCATTAAAAACATTCAAAGATTTTCATAAAAATAGAAAAAATCTGCCACGTCCACCCATTGAAATTTGGGTTTTTCCCCTTCTTGTTAAGATAAAAGATTCGATGGGTATAAAAGATTCGATACAGACGAATACAATTTTCTTATTTGTTCAGCGTTTTGCTTGTTTGTTAAATGCACTTTATTAGGCTAAATATTTATTATTTTGATTCATAACTTTTCGACTTTTTTTCTGATAAAGCCATCATGTCGTTACAGTAGAATTTTTCAGCTTTCTGGGTAAATAAATAAAACAAATGAGTTTTACAGATCATTTTTAAATCCATTTTTACATCATTAAATGAATTCTGCGAGGATTGAAACAAATGATAGTCGGTCGGGACAAGGACAAGAAGTTAGCAAAAGAATATGTATATATATATATATATATATATTGTCTATATCTTAATTTCTGTGCAATATGTATACACTCGTAACATAATATTCACAGGCATGCTGGTTCTACGAGTGCAAAACTCATTTAAATATTTATCAACATTGACTGCTAATTGACACCAGATGATAACATCTATCGTAATCATCTTGTCAATAAATGTGCGTGTGTTTAAAAAAAACAAACAAATGGTTTCCTTAATGTATACATATATTTTGAATCGAAGTAAACTTCTGACTTAGTCGTGGGTACGGGTCCCAAGTTGTCATCTGTTCATCGTTGAAAATCCCAGATTTGAAAAATGTCGAACAGAAAACTCCAGTTTGCAAAAAGTCTTTAATATGATTTCCAAATGAAATGAAAGTCAAAATCAAAATTTGATCACAACAACTCATATAATAAGTAAAAGATTGAAATAAGTTTGAAAAATTGAAAATTCATTTTTTTGTTAACATAACCGTTATTGTCGGTAACGTTACTGTAATTATGATATATGATAAGTTTTGTTCAGGATGTTTGAGATGCGCTTCGAAGTGAACAGTGTATTCTTATTTTTTACGCATTGGAAATCATGTAAATTCTATATGCATGCACATATATATATCGGTCAGGTTCGATTATCTTCGATCCGTTTGTCCAACTTGCTGTTATGTTAAAATTCTTAAAATCCGAATTTTTAAATGAACTAAATTTATGAATATAAAGTTAACTAATATTTTGCAGAAATACTTAAAAATTAGCCTCGATATCGATCGAAAATTTAATACAAACATTTCTCAAGTCTATATATAGAGAAATTGAGTGAAATTGATTGATTTAATTTACTTAAGTAGTAAATATGTATGTACTATAAATATCAAAGTGAATATAAATTTTCTTCCCTTTAAGATTAAAGCTCATGAAAATTATTTAACTAAATAAAGGCACAAATCACAAGAGTCGTATTGTAAGTATGTATTTTCAATTTAAAAATTTCTAAATAATTCTAATGGAAGGATTTCTTTCTTGTAAGGGTTAAGTAAGTACGTATTTGCTTAGAACAAAGAAATAAAAAAGTGTCGGCCAGAGATTCACTTCAATTGACTCTTAATTTCATACGCTTATCTTTAGTTCAGTTTCTAAATAGTTGTCTTGTCAGGAAATTGTATATTATATATTATATTATATATTATGTTATATTGGGTTGGTAACTAAATAAAGGCCGATTTATTTAATAAAATAAAAATTTTTTTTTTTTTAACTTGGTATGAAGTTTAATCTATAATGTATTTTCCATTTTGTTCGATGACCTTTTGCCATCTTTCTGACAACTTGACAATTACAAGTCTGCTGTGGTACCATCAATTCCCAACCAAGGTCCACCAATTTTTGCCGAGTGGCCAAAGAAGCGTGCGGTCTGGTGGAAAATGACACCTTTACGATTGACCAATTCTGGTCGCTTTTCCTTGACCGTTGCATTTAATTTGTCCAATTGTCGACAGTAGACCTTCGAATTAATGGTTTGGCAATTCAAAATACACCGGACCTTTCCAATCCCACCAAATTAGCAGCAAAATCTTCTTTTGTTGGATATGTGCTTTTGAAGTGGTTTGCGATGACTCATTAGGCATGCACCACGTCCGTTTTCGATTGAAATTATCGTACACAATCCACTTTTCATCTCCAGTCATGATTCATTTTAAAAACGGGTCGAATTCATTGAGTTTAAGCAATAATTCACAAGCGCTAATGCGCTTTGTCAGATGAATTTTTTTCAAATTGTGCGGAAATTAAATATCCAGCTTCTTAACGAGACCGACACGTTTTAAATGCTTCCCAATGGCTGTATGTGAAACATTTAACTTCTCTGCAATCTCCCGTGTAGTTATATGACGATCCACTTCGATAATAGTTTTGATTTTGTCCTCATTAAACCCAACTGGTCGACCTGGACGTTGGTCTTCTTTAAAGAAAAAATCAATTTTTCAAAACCATTTCGCCGTTGCCTTTTTTTAAAGACTTCATCACCATACATATCACATAACTTTTCGGCGGCTTGCACTGCATTCTTTCTTTTAAGAAAATAATAAAGTGAAATATGGCGGAAATGTTCGCATTTGGGCTCCATATTAATGTTGGATTTAAAAGAAAAACTTTAAGAAAATATCTACGGAATGAACATGTAAAGCTAGATAATATTAACAGCTGACATATACAAAAAGAGGAAGATCGTAACATTTATGGATATCATAAAAATGGGAGTGAGAAACATCTGTATGTGAAATCGGCACTTATTTAGTTATTTAGTTATTTTATATATTGAAAGTTCAGTATCAAGAATAATGCTTAACATATTGTATATTACCAGCGTTCTTTTTTTTACTTCTTATTTTCAAAAGATTCGTTCTACCTATGCCTCTATATAGATTTTTGGAAAAAATTTCCATCATCCACCGTTGTAACCAATGTAATTTGTAATAAAAATTGTTAAGTTCAATGTGTACAAATTAAAGGGGGAAATTCGTTAAGAACATAATTATTTATATTTTTATAGTTATACAGCGAAATAAATATCGCAACGGTCACGTAGTGAATATATTTCTCGGCGGATCAAGACAGCACCTTTTAAGGTATTTCAAAACTATAGCTATTTTTCCTTTTTTTTTTATATATCGAAAAGAAGTAAAGGACATACCTGGCAGATGTTATTTCTGTGCGTCGTAAATAAAACCAATAAGAACAAAGTAATGTTTGGTGGGTAAAGTCCGTGAATGTAATTTTCTATATATGTTATGATGTCTATACTACATTGATTGTTTCGTAAGGACTTGACAAATTTCAATCCGGATAACTAATGTAATTATTATCACTTATCCATTGAGATAACACGGGTTTGTAGTAATTCCTTCGATCAATTGCTTTGGTATTATATGACGCACGAATCTTTAACCTAAGCGAGTCTTGTTCACCTGCTATGTTAGGATGACTCATATAACCTTATTCACTAAACCCAATACACGTTCTCAAGCATCAATTTGGATATCAATCGCTAGTTAAAATAGCTTTCTATCACAATCTTTACAACAACATATAAATCAATGGACGGGTGAATAAGACCAATACTCTGTTAATAGATATATAAATCGCATAGCAACATAGTTTACTCAAGTATTTATGTTATCTATCGTCCTGATGTAAAGTACTTATGACCCCTATACATATGTGCAAAAATTTTGCAGTTTCACATATGGTATATACAGGCGTACACGTATCCTTCAAAAAAAAGAAAAAAAAAAAAACAAGAAGGAAAAGGAAAAGAGAACTTGTATTCAGCCCAGAACGAACTTTTTTATTACTCTATTATTGTTGTTTTACAACGAGCAAAAAGGTTGAATAAATTATGATAATCTCATCATAAGTTTCATCGCTTACAGGGAAAATAATATAAGCACACATGTACAACAGGTGCAACTTTTGATTTCAGAACAATTCAAAAATCTTTGCGTCATGCGAATATGCGATATTTGTAAAATTTTCTTTTTATGTAATTTGATCAGACTTTATAGAGAGATAGAATTGCATAAAATGGTGTTTCTTCGAACATGAAACGAAAATTTGAAAAGGAAAAGATTTGAGATTAAAATTAAGATTTCTAAATTTAAACAAAAGTTTGAGGTCGCTCTTAAAATGGACGGATACCGTAATGAATCTAATTGCGTTTTGATCTTGCTCTAAAGAAAAAGAAACTCAAGAAAATATACTGGAACAATTTTGATCTTTCAAATAAAATTTTAATAAACAGACAGACCGTAAAAAGGATAAATGAATATGCTTCACAATTGATTTCTATAATCATACTGGTTAAGAATGCTTCGTATGAGTGTTTCATTTAACATATTCTCCGTAATGAAGATTATACTCTATAGAGAACGTGTTAATCTGTTAGCGAAAAAAAACACATGCATCGAAGATCGTATAATTTTGACAGGGTTCGGTCTCATCGATAGCTTTGTTGAATTTGTGATTGAAAACAAACAAATTTAATTTTACAACTTTTATTATGTGTCCGATTAATTTCGAATATCAGGTCGGTTGGTCCTTTAGTCCAACCACAACTTGTAACAAAACTAATCATTTCTCCTTTTTATATATTATTACGAAAATCTGTCGCATTTGCAGCTGTCAATGAAAGCAAGGATTGTCAAAGAATTGCGGCGAAATCTTACAGATAATAGGATTAATGAAATTATGCCCGGAAATCCAACAGCGAAGTTTTACCAGGCATAGCAGAAAAGCACGCAATGCGTTTGTGATATTCGTAAGGTTTATAAGCGGAGAATTTCGCTTAGGAATAGACAGTTTCAAGGGGCCAGTGGCAAGAGATCAGTTTTAACAAGCACTCGAAAGAAGTTAGTCGTGATAGAGAGTGACAAGAAGTCGTTCGTACTAAAATAAGCATTCGGTAATCGCAATAAGCACTCGGTAACGTACAGTCGTAATAATCAATTACAATAGAGATTTGTATACTGATACTTGTATACCATATATAGTTCTATACTGATAGCTGTACATTGAGAATTGTACGTTGAAAGTTGATTAAAAATACTCGAGAAGCAGCTAAACGTTAAAGATATAGTTCCTTTCAATATAAATTGTAAAAATCTCATTGTGATTGTGTGTAAATAAAGAAATTTTAAATAAAATCTACGTTTTTCACGATCTAGCGATACGGACTTTGTCTAAAGGAAAAAGCACAAAACGCAATTTCGTAATAATATTATAGGTTTTTTTCAAATATCATAATAAATATTTAAAAATTCCTGTCAAATCGTATAAAAATGTGATTTGAAAGAGATACAACAGAACGTAATATGAAAAGAATGAATTTTTATCTTACACAAGCGAGTAGGGTGTATTGAAAAGTTCGGTTTAAACTGTGAATAAAGGATTTCTGTGTTTATTTTTTAAAGCTTTGGTAAAAGCGGAAAACGGAACTTTTCATTGAACGCACACACACACACATACAACGGAACATATATATATATATGTAAGAAATATATAAAATGCAAACAAACACAAATAAATCACTGACATTTTTTTGGAAAAAAATTTCAAGAATTCAAAATAATGTTTGCATGTTTCGTATTTCAAAGTTAGCATGCAACACCATTGAATATAACCGCGTAAGTACATATATATCTACATATGCATACACATATATGATCGCTTAAGCAAGTAAAAACGGTTGTTAGCAATGAAAGACTAAAAGTATTTTATAGAATTTTGTAGAAATATTTCAACATACACATCTCTTCGGGTTATTCTAGGCGTTGTAAGTATATATATATGTATATATATATATATATATGTGTGTGTGTGTGAAAGCAGAAAATCCGACACAAAACTCTGTTTGTTGTTTGTTTTGCAGTTTCTTAACCTAAAGATTTAATGCTTGCTGGCGCAACTGTTTTAAACATGCAACACATCCCCATTCCATGGTACAGCTGTTTAACCTGAAAATTGCTATAATTAGAAAACAAATAAAAGAAACGAAAAAACGAAAACAAAAAAAAAACCTCAAGAATGAATGACAACCTTTTGTGCTTTGGTTCAAAGTGATTTCTGTTTGTCATTCAATATGGTTCAACTGCTTGGTTATATGGTTTACTAATATATATTGAAATGTTGGCGAAAACTTTTTAATGTTCGTATTATCTATAGAGAGCATACACTTATATTTGTCTACAGCTCAACTCAACTCAACTTAATCAATCTTAAGTTTGTTCGAGAAATGCTACGACAATCCGCAACTTAAATACAATATCGAGTAAATTGTTAACAGATAGTTTTTAAAACTAAGCTCATTAGACTATTCCTTTATTATTGTACCAAGAGATCATAAAAGTATTTGGAAATCACTAAATTTTATCTTTTATTCTCTTTTCTTATACAACGTCGTCGGGGAATTGGATGAATAGTTGAAATTTTAAGGAATATCTATGCAGAGCTAATGGTAACGATTCGTAAAAAAGAAACAAAAAAAAAACCAAAAAAAAAAAAAAACGAAGAAAGAAAAGCGTAGAGCGAAGAGCGAAGAGTGCAGTTTAACAACCATCTGATGGTAAAAAAAAAAATGTTAACTATTTTAGCAAAAAAAAAAATTACAAAATAAAAAAGAAAGAATTTTTAGAAAAGTTTATCGTTGTTAAGCAAAACACACACATATATTTAACGTAAAGCGGAAACTTTTCACAAAGCCATTGAAAATACAACAATAAAGTTACATTCATAAGCAACTCTCTTTATCTTTCAAGCTACAACGCCGATGTCCTGGATAAAGTTAACAACTCAGATATAATTAGTGTTTGCGAAGTATGCTGTATTTATAATCCTATGGTATATGGATACGGAAGAACAGTCAGGCAAGCAGACAGACTTATATACGTATGTGTCGCCATTCAGTTTAAAAGGTTGGTAAATATGTTTGTATTTGTCTAGTTTTTGTTAGGAATTGTGACATTTTTCGTATGTCACCTACTATGGTAACGTACTACCGTACCATAATTAGGCTTTTAGCCAAGATGAAAACTTTTACCGTGATTTTAAAAATAAACCGACAGTTATGCCATTTAATTGCAATAACTTTTATTTTTCCGCAAACAGCAGTAACGATTGAATAGCAATCGCGTTTCGGATTTTTTTTTTTTACTGTTTCGTATGCTAAAGTTCTCTGAGAGAATTCTCCATAACATTTTTACTGATAAACTATACCTAGTAAAATTTTCCAAAAAAAAAAAAAAAAGGAAATATATTTTTTTGTTTTTAAAGTACTTTCCTAAATAATTTTACAAAGCGAAAAAACAAGAAAAACAAATTTACCTGAAAAGCTGACTTAACTGTAAAGCAAGAACATCTGTGTATTTGGTTTTTAAGGGGAATAAACTTGTTCTTCATTCTTTTAAGTTGAGAGAAATTCTTTATGAATTCCAACAAAAACTTTAAATCAATTCTTCTTTACTGAAATAACAAAATTTCCTTTTCAAAATTTAAAAATATTTAAAAAAATATGTATAAGACTCTGAAAACGCGTTTTTTTTTTTTTTTTTTTGCATATTGATCGGTAAGTATTAGGTTTGTAGATAAGCAATTGTCAGTGTTACCATCGTACTGACAGAATGTGGATCCTGCACTCAAGCAATATCTAACCTCTTTTGAGGCTATCGACAAAAGGATCGGTTTTTTGGGATTCAAATAGACAATTAGTCGTCAGACACTTAGTCGTCAGACAATTAGTCGTCAGACACTTAGTCGTCATACAATTAGTCGTTAGACAATTAGTAATCAGAGGAGTTCAGTGCAGTTAACGCTTCTTATTGTTTAAGCTTTTCAGTAAAAGGACCTTTGTCCTGATTTTTGGTATACAACACCCGTTTCTTATATTAAATGCATTCAATGCATTTCTCAGCAATAAGTTCGTTAAACTCGGGTAACTTATAGTACGTTACACCCAGTTGATTCCCCAAATTGTATTACCGAGAATCCTGGTTTTTTGAGTTTCTGACATTTTTCTGATAAAAACTACAACTTATTTAAAGCTCTCATAAATTATGTTATGTACACTGCAGCGGATATCTTAAAAAACAATGTACTTTCACTTGCAATTTCACATGGAAAAGTTTCGCAGATAAAATAACGCCATCTCTTAGAAAGGCTTACTTTTGTACCCTAATAATTTCTTTTAAATTTTCAAGACAAAAACTTTAATTTACAGTACATAATAGATAATGATATCAAGGGGGAAACAATGGTAAGTACCCAAGGTGTTTGTTCTGGTACTTCAGGAGTTGAGGAGCCCCCCTTGTGGGGATTGCTCCAAAGCCTGGAGGGCGTGAGTGACGCATTTCCACTACGTGTGCCAACGGGCACCGTGAGGTTATGCCTCCACGGCGAGACCCACGGTAAACGCTGACACACACTGTTCCTATAGCTGGCTGGAGAAATGATGTATCTGAGCACGGCAGGATATAAATGTACCGAATCTTCTATCTCTTCGGCCTCCCAGCTACAAACGCCATTGACTTCGAAGACATGGAAGATTAAGGTTTTAAACGCTAAAGCCCGACGACGGGTATTTTTTGGATTGTAGGAGGAAGCTCGCGAGTTACTTCTATTTTAGATGATTTTTCTTCTTGATAGTTCTCTGCTATTTAGATCATAATAAGACTGAGGCAAGTAGTTGTTATCTATGACTGACTGAGGTAGTAGTTGATCTGAGGGCACAGGAAACGTTAGCTAATTGTGTCGATGTCTTTTCAAGTGCATAATAATCCGTAAAATTAGAGAGGGAAATTCACTTCCGAGTAAGTGCAGAGATACTAAAGTGAACAAATAAAATTCCTTGGGGATCAGGTGTCTAAATGAGAGAGCTTTTTGTACTGTATTGGCAACGTCAACAAACTTTGAGAATACCTTGTTGCCTGATTGCTGCTGCGGCCCTCCGGGGAGTATCGGGGTGGTTGTTGGTAAATGAGCTGGATTAACACTTCGACTAGAGGGAAACAATGGTCTGTACCCAGTGGATATTTATTCTAGTATTTCGGGAGTTGCGGAGCCCCCCTTGTGAGGATTGTCCCAAAGCCGGGAGTGCGTTGACTATTGTTCAATGAAAATAGTTCTGTGTTTACGTACACCGTGGTGCGAAACCATGAAGGTATATGCCCACGTTAAACCTATGAAAGACAGCTGTTCCTATGGCTATCTGAACGTTAAGTATAAAAAATATCGGCTACCAAGAACACTTACTTACAAGTAACCAAATCCTTCGCACTTTCTTTACTCACGATCGAAGTATAGGTGTACACTATTTGTAATAAGACTCAATTTAAAAGTCGACTTACCCATATCCATTATAAATGAGTTGCACGTCTGAAATATAGATTCCTAGAGTAAGCTAAGAGAGCAAACTTGAAATTGTGTATTACACGCCTGCCAAACCCTTTTTTTGAATTCATATAATGATAATATGGCGAATAGTATTTGTCAATCAGTCTCATCTAGTTAGAACTCTGCCATCAAGAATACTAAATATTTCACTTGAATTGCTGTGATTGTACCTGTCATAGATATCGGAACATGTCGACTTAGCTATTTATTAAAACCTGTCGTAAGCTAACATAATACATACATACATTTAAAGCGTTATAAGAAAAATGTGATTGATTATTATTAAATCTTAGTTAACGGTTGCCTTGTCTACAAATAAAAAATTCTTGAAAAATGCTTTTTAAACCTTAAAATTTTTCAGTGAAAGTTATTTTCATACTTATCATCAGAGCCACCGCTCGTTCGAGTTATTTATCTTTAATGTGCTTTCAAAATTATTTTTATTTTCACATATTCTGTGGTACGATGACAAAATGTCGCCATAGATTATGAAAAGTTTGTGAATAAAATAGTGACATTGTTGTTAAAAAGTTTGAAAAGTTTAGTTTAAAGTCCAAAATGCTATCAATGAGATAAATTTCACACATTTTTTTTAAATGAAACATTTTATCTCATACTCATCTAAAAAGTGTTTGAACAGAGCGTGGCAGAGAGCAATAAATTGGATTTTTTTTTTTTTTTTCTATTCCTTTTAATATTCCTTCCAATATCGCTGACAATATGCCGGCAAAGTTTGATTACTCCACATTATAATTATGAGGAAGTTAGTATGAGTAAAGAAAAAAATATATGTTTATGAAAAACTTTAATAGAAAATTTTGAAAACAACAAAATTTTGTTTGTTATGGTATCAATAGAGGTGGATGTAATTAATAAATATAAATAAACATTTATACGCCCGGAAATTGAAAGCATTCGAAGCCATCATTTAACAAAACGAACGTATTTTAAAGAGGTTGAGAAACAGGGAACTTCGAAAAATTAGTCAATGTATTCGTTAGTTTGTCTTAGTTTCATATTTATCTAACTAAAAACCGAAAATTGTTTCTTGCCAACTTAATATTATTTCTAATCTGCACCACCTATGGTACAAATATCCAGAGATAAATCCATCTTTTATTATAATAACAATGGATTCATAATTATTCTTGATTACCTAAATCAAATTAAATCTCATTGCCCGTCTAATATCGAGGGAACTTCGGTGAGGAGATGGGTTGATAACCAATTACAATGTTCCTGGGAAAGCGACTTCAATGTATTATCCCATTGAGAAATGTAGATTCTCACTTCTCCCGTTATAAAAGAGTTTCCGATATCCAAAGTCCGGCGACGGGTACCATAATGGTTTATAGGAGGAATAGGTTGCGGAACGTAAATCCTTCCTTGTGCGGTGTTCATGTTATAAACGTGAGTATTTCCTATTTGCAATATCCGCCGACGAGTATCTTAATGGATTGTAGGTAGAAGCATCGTACTAACAACTGTTTTAATAGTTTTTATGACTGTTTGAAGTAGTAGTTGTGTTGCAAGGATGTTGAACATAGCTGAACTGTGTCAATGACTTCACGAGTACAAAATATTCTTAAGATTTTTCGGGACGCATGGAAAATCCAAAGGCCAAAACTAATGTACGCGAGTCAACTTGCCTAAATAAGAAAGCTTCTGGTACTATATTACTGTTTCCAACGAAGTTGGAGAATGCTTTCTTGCTTAAAAGCTGGGTACTGTTCTTCGAGGAATACCATGGTGATTGTAGAATTACAGATCGCAAAAAGTTTCATTAAAGCGAGAGCATTTTCGATTTTTTTACAAAATATAAATCTTCTAGTTCCATAATGAATAATTCGCCTGTAACGGTAGGATCAATTAAGGTTTGCGAGCCCGTCTGTTTTTCTAAGGCAATGAAGGAAAGGGGAAGTCCCAAATAGGGCATTATACAATTCTCTGCCACACTTATCTCTTCCTCTAACATGATCTAAAAGATCTTCAGCTCAGCATTAGAGAAGACTGCAAATGATAGACTATGCAAGTCTTTGCCATACTGCCTTTCCCTGTCTAACAAAATTCATCATCTTCTTCCAACGAAGAAGGTTCTAGGTTATCCAACAGGGACTTCCGCGCAGTGGACTATGCCGTTTTTGCCACCCTAAGTCGTTCTCTTTGTGTTGTCTAAAGTATCTCCATTATTTCTTAAGTAAAACCATGGCTTGTCGACTAAGCTTTTTCTGTCATCATTCGTTTTTCTTTCTTATATATCTCACTTTCTCTCTAGTTCTCTATTAGCTGGTTTATTTTACACTTACCGAGTGCCGCGACAAGAGGTAAAAAGAAGAATGAGTACCGCTTACGAGAACTTTTCCCATTTCAATTTTCAGTACTATAGAATAAATTAGCTTTGTTATAGGGTTTCGGAATCATTGGCGAAAACGAATAAAAGAAAATACGAAGTAGAGATCTCTAGGCAAAACGAATAATTTTCTTTTCCATTAGTAAACCTGCATTTCAATCTATTTATGACTAAGTCAGGCCATCAATCATTTCACCGTCATTTTCTCTACAGATAAGAACCGTTAATTTTTTGTTTTTTTTTTTGTAAAACCAACTTTACCTTCCTCATAATGGTTCACTTTAATGATGCCATCCAGAAAGAAATGGTAAAATTACCTTATGATGTCTTAAAAACGTTGAAACACGTAGAGATTACATACATATATACATAATAATGAGAAAAGTTTATTCGCTTTAAGCAAACCTCGATTATCCACCAGTTGAGTTCATAATGTTCAATTGCAGGCTTTTCTTTAAACAAATACAGTTAAATTGCGTGTGGTATGAAAAAGTATGAGTCCCGAACGAATAGAGACGATACATAATGGCAAACACACATGTAAGACATGACCAAAAGATTTATGACTTCATATATATACAAATATATATTCCCCCAATACATGATACATTTATTATATCTAACAGCAAAAATTTTTTTCAAAAATGCAATAGAAGAATAATTTACAATACAAATCGAAACAAAATTAAGTGCAGTTCGCAAAAACATTCTCGTTATTATTAACTTTTACATTTCTTTTATATAACGAAAGTTATATAACTATATTCGTTAACAATATAAACGGAACCTTACATAATGAAACCTTAATCTTATCTTTTCAAGTCTTGCATTCGATTCGCTAACAAAAAGCTTTAAACAAGAGTTTCAAAATTGCGAGCTTTAAAATCGCCGAAAAGCCGCGGATTATTACCAGAAGAAGCAGAAAAACTTTTTCTTCTTTTGTTTGACAAAAACAAAAAAAAAACAAAAAAATATTCAGGTATTCACCCTGGCGGGGGATCATTGAATAAATAAAATTGGCAAAGAATTTTTTTTTTTTTTGTGTTCCCCAAAGGAACTTTTAGTTCACATCTTGTGAATAGTTACCCATTGGAGAACGTAGCTAATCTATTTTACCTTTCAATGCAAACATAATTTATTACTACGGATTATCATATATTATATATAATATTATTTTCTCTTCAATTGTTACCACTAATTGTAGTTGGCAGATTTCTAATTTATATGTTAAATGAAAGAATATTTGTATCGAATTTCGACTTCCGATATGAGGAATTTTGATTTTACAAATTAAATGCAATCGTAAGTGGATCTCATTTAATTTTAATAGTTAATTTCTATGCAAATTGTAAAAAAAATCAAGTTAAAACGTTATAGTCAAGTAAAGCCTCCTATTAAATACCGTAAACCATTACGTTTTTACTTTACTTGCATGCATAATAAAAAAAACTAAAAATCATAACTTATTTTCATATATAAGCTCAAGCAAACTTTATAAAAAACCTTATGTGGAGAAAGATACCAAAAAATAGATTCACTTACACGCGAAACGTACCACAGTGGATTTATATCTCAAAACAAATTTAAATCTCAAATCTCTATATGGGACGTTGTTGTTAATTAAAGACTTACTTTTTGTAAAAAGCCTTATAAAATAAGAGAATTCAAAAATTCATTCCATTTTTATTTAATGTGCCAAAATGTTATCTTTCAGAGACTGTTGTTGGGAAATATTAAAAATCGAAAATTTTTTCATATAAATTATTTTTGAAAATACACCTGGATATAAATTATTTTTCAAAATACATATGGATTATGGATGTTCGTACACATTGTGTTCGAAACAATTCATTTTTAGTAGCATTCGTTCTTGTGCTAAATTTCATTAATAATTCTTTAAAATTTTAAAGAGAAGCGTAAGACACCCAAAGGATTCTTAAATTCATTGAGAAAATGATTCTAAATCGGATTGGTATTGTAAAAACTCAAAAACTTATGGATATAGCGAACTTTCTACAACTTTCGTAAAATCAAATATTAACAGACGAGAAGACAGCTGAACATGACTATACCGACTTGATAATGATAACTTCAACAGGAATCCTTCAAGAAAGTGCAATAAAAGTGTCAAGCAGATTGGTTACTCGATCTCGTTCCTTTCTTTTTGCTGAGGCTTTTAAAATTGATCAATAAGACCTTATGCTTTAGATTATATGTGATTTCAGTTTAATTGATTTTTCGAAATTTTTGAAATAATTTGAAACAACAAAAGCGTTCTATAAAATTGTAAATAAATTCAGATTAAAATTTTTTTAATTAGCAAGCAAGTTGACTGTTGCTTATCTCATCATATCGTAACTTGTTCTTATTTATATACTATTATGATTTATCGGTTATCTCTGCTAAAGAAAATATTCATTATTGTGCGATAATTCTCATCCATATATTCATATTTTATTCACATTTTCTTCTTCCGACAAATCTATTCAAGCATATCTTAGTTACTGTACAAATACGTTCAGCGCATGTTTCTGTGTATGTAAGTATGTATGTATGCATGAGTGCATATATGTATGTATATATACATGTATTTATATGAACAAAAAAAAAAAAAAAAAACATATACATGAACAGTGTGTAGGAAGCCTGGAAGCGTTTGAAAAGTTAAAGTACACTCGTCTATAACGTACGCAACTTACATATCTTAAAATAAGATATAGACGTATGTTTATAAGTCTCTTTTGCTATATAACATCGATGGAGATGATAGCTAGTTATCCCATTGACACAAATTCAATTCAACGTTTTCATAGTAGGAGTGATAGATAATTAAGCAGATACCATAGAGGTAGAGGTAGTAGAGTTATCGTATTTAATAAGACGGTCAATATATATAAAATCAGTTACATTAACAAAACCATTGTACTTGAAATGCTTTACAAGCAAACACAAGTACATAAACTGCTTTGTATTCATGATTATTTCTATAACTAATGAGATAAAATAAAACCTCTTATCCATATTTCTAACACAACATCACATTAACAAGTTACCTCTTGGCTAAACAAGAAACAAAATGAAAAGCGGAAGTAAAACTTTCAGCTAAAATAAAGAAATCATATACACGAGTATTAGTTCTCATTTGAAAGGATATCAGTTTAATTGTTTATGGCAATTATATATATAAATTACATTGCTTTAGTTTACGTAATGTCATTAGTTTTAATGTTATAATAATACATCGGTCAAAAAAATCCCGAGACTAATGAACGAAAGAATAATTTTAACAAAATGCGATTTTATTCATTAACATAATCTCCTTTCAAAATGATCCAGACAGTCAGTCTCTAATGCTTCTCTAATCATTCATTATCTTTTTATAAACGGATATGTGAGGGATTCTCTCGAAATAAGTTCGACTTGCAATTAAAGCTGATTTCTATGTGTCAATTTCTGGAATTATTTACCGATGTAATGGAAAATAGAATACATTTGCTGAAGCTAAGAAGAAATGTCAAGAAATCTCTATTAATCTTTTTTTTTTTTTTTTTTTTTTTTTTTTTTTGCCAAAAAACAATATCAAGATATTGCACATTTAAAGTTATTAAAATAAAAAAAAATTCTTTTTTTTTTCTTTTCCAAAGTCTGATGGTTCGGCTTTTCGCCATTTTTCATATTTATGTCAACTATGCTGAAAATGCTGGTTTTCTTATTCCCATTCAGCATTATTTACATTTTTCTCCTAACCAAATACAACACGCTCCTTTTCAACTTGCTTTGAAGTTGAAGGCAATAAGCGAAGAAGGACGAAAAGAAAATTGTTGCAGAAAAAAAAAGAAAAGAAAAGGAAAAAAAGAAGCAAATTCATATTTGCTGGCTAAGTAAGATTTATTCTTCCAAGAAATGATTATATTAAAGCAATTTACGCTTACAACAATCGGCGATGTCAAGTAGCGTCAGTCCTTGTTGCGCAAAAAGCATCCACCCTCATCAGCTTACGCGAAACACAAGCATTCCCTTATTGCATATAATACTCAATATCTTTTGCTTGGATGACAGAGTGTCATGCCATTTATCCGGGCATTTGTAAAGAAAAGATTTTTCTCAACCAAATTACACAGAGCAATAGCTTCAATATCAAAACATACAGTACGAGGCATCAAGTTTGTGCTCACTCTCATCCTTCTGAAAATAACATCATATTCACAAAGATTTCTTATACACAATTTCACAATCGAGTAAATTGTGTTGCTTTGAAAGCAGAAAGTAAAAAAAGTATGTGTGTGCATAGACGAACATCTAAAGCATAATATACGCATATAATAAATGGATAACTGACGACTAAACTGAAGGTTTACGTCAGGAAATGGTTATATATTCGTCTTACGATGAAATATGGTAACACGCATCTAAATGAAATATAGAAAATTTGCTTATTTGTGTTTATCAGTAGTAAACCGATTGTGACTATTTTCCCATTAAGTATTGATAATAAAAACTTTTAGATCAGTATCCGTTACCCTTTCAAATTTTGTTATTATTATTATTATTATATATATAAATATGTATATATATATATATATATATATATATACTTAGATATAGAATTTTCATTCCACACTGATTAAGCAAAAATCTTTTCTAGGCTTTTGCACAAACAAAGCAAAAGAGTTAATATACGCATTACTTTTTAATCGTGGACAGTAAAAAACATACTATATTTGCTGTCAGATAGCATGCACTCGACTATACGTAGATGTTGGACTAGCTTGAATAAATATTTTCTTAAAATCAATGTTTAAGTTGACTGATGCTTAGCTTTTAAAGTTTTAAAAGCAAAAGAAAAAAATAAATAAATAATAAAAAAAAAAAAAAAATACAGAAAAAAAATGATTATAAGTATCTTTTTCGCATCGTGTGTTCGGTCAATTAAATATACATCTATGTGCTTAGAGCTCTCTTTTCTATAACTTCTATATGAATGAATATGCTTTCAATTTATTGGATAGATTTTTAATATCTTGCATTTTTTATGGTTTGCAATTTTTTTTTATTGAAATATCAGAATTTCATATACGCGTTAGTGTTCTTCAGGGACCCCCTATAATATATAAATTTAAAGTTGAACTATAAAGTCGAAATTAAAAGGTGGGAGAGATCTTAACTATATATAATTTAAGTCAAATCTTTTATATTTATAATATATATATTTATATGTTATATGATTACAACATAGAGAAAAGATCTATTCATTTAATATATACGGGAACGGATAGTTATCTCAAACAAGGCATATTAATGCATTAATTTTTATACGATTTATAAAGCTTTCATAGGTAAACATACAAAATAAAAACTATATTTATATTCTATGTCTTATTGATTTTTACTTAGGGAAGTTTTGAAGCGATTGCGCTGATTAAATGGAGATTCTATTAAAGAAAAATATATGAGAAGACCACGTTCAAATTCTATGCGAAATAGTTAACAATTTTGAGGTCACAACTTAAAATAATTTAAAATTATTGTCAGTTTTTCTTTTTTTTTTTTTTTTTTTTGAAGGACGAACCTATCGTGTTTTGGTGGAAATATATTTAAGTACCCTGTGACATGGTGAAAAAAGCATATTTATGTAGGTTCACATCACATTAAATCTAATTTCTAAGAAGGGATTACTTCGAATAGATGCAATACCTTGCTTTCACAGTTAAAATTAAAAGCAATTGTAATTCAAATACTCATGAAAATAATATTGAAAATATACAAAGAATTTAGAAAATATCTTCATTTTTTTTTTTTTTTTTTTTTTTTTTTTTGTTTATATACGTACGTTCCATTTAGAGATGAAAACGTCAGGAACGATGGCAAAGATTTCAACTTTAGGCGGCGCAATTCAAAGAATCAGCAAAAGTTGACAAAGTTTAAAACACTGAATATTCTCATTAAAGAATTTGAATAGTAGAGTGGGTCCTTTTTTACCTCAGTAGAAGACTTGTGAAATGCAAATACAAACTCTTTAATCATTAATGGCGGTGCTATATTGATGTCAATTGATTGCTTGAAAGACCCGATTATCTCTGTAGCGAAACTCGTGTTCAGGAACGAGATACATTTCGATCTGATTAGAAAGGATTGATTTTTTCTATGCGACAATTTGCAAATTGTATATCAATAGCTTGCGTATTGAATTCTTGAAGTCTGAATCAATTCACCTATTGATGTTGATGCGCAATATATCAACTTTATTTGATTTCTGAATCTATTATACATCTCGGATGGGTATACCTAGTATTTTTATTTTTCTTTTAGCTACTCTCGGATTCTTAGATCCCTGAACAAAATTTCATTATTAATGTGAGCACTAAGCGGCCAATTAAAATATATAATGTTAGGCTTTAAGATTATTCTAATGAATAGATCTTCTCTTGACACTGATTATTTAATATAGTTTTGTCAAAATGCAAATGTACTGAAAAATTATTATTATTTTCTTTTTTTTTTTTTTGGTTTTTATGTAAATTTAGTGTTTGGTATCACAGGATTTGTTGTTTTGTTTTGACAAAGTTCTTATAAAACTATTGTGACTGTTGTTATAATAGACATTTTCAACAACCACTTGTTATGTCTTTAAGAACGACACATTCAACTCATAACAGTACACATATATATAAATATACACAACTAATAAACTAAAGACAATCTTTGATTTAACTTGTCCGGTTCATTAAGGATTTTCCATAATTATTACCGTCGTTAGATTAATCGAAAGACGAGTTCGTAATATTAATTTGAATATTATGCTCTCCTTCCTAGTTAGCTAGCTTGTTTACAGTGTGTATACATGCATACACAAATATGTACTAACTATGTGTAACGGCATCACAAAACTAACCATATTGGATGCTTCTATGTAAATATTGAAAATCAACAAATTGCGCAATTTTCAACTTAAATTCTCATCATTTAATTGGAAATTCTTTCAAAGTTTTTAAAAAGTAACGATCAGAGGAAAAGTACTGGATTTGTCTTACAAATAAAATGTCTTAGTACAATTTTTTGCTTCATAAAAGTATTCAATTAAGAAATATATATTAAAGATAAAATAATTTAAAAAATTTATTAATTTATTTTAAAAATTCTTAACTATAAACTCTCTTAATTTAATTTAATTTATATGAAAATTTTTGCATAATTTAAAAATTTTTAAATTATACGATAATATATACGATAATAAGTCAGTCTTTTAATAAATATAGAAAAATACTTGGATAATTTACACAATTTATTACATTCCAAAGAGATGCAAGAGCATTTATTTACTTGTACTTATACTTGTACTTCACCATTTTTTACAAGTGAGATCATTTCCTGTAACTTATATAATTTCGTACCTACACACAATCGTTCTTCAATCTAGGTTTTCTAAACGACTGGAAACTTGACTTAGCTGTCGCTCTGTAATATAAAATAAAATGTATCCAAATCAAGATCTTTTACTTATATTCGTTATTTCTAGATTCTTAGATTTATACTTTTAATGCGCTATGAAAATTAGACGAATCTTTTTAAATCAAAATCAATGAATACCCCACGAAATGGATGTTAAAATTTTAAAATATCGGAAAGTAGTGCAAGACAGATATCTGGTTTTTGGGATCTTCATCATATTCTTGTATGCCTTAATAAATTGTCAAAGATTTTGCTTAATTATGCGAAAATAGATTATCTCATGTATCTCATGTAAAATGAATATTAAAGTTGACAAACAAAAAAAAAAAACGATATTCAGTTCTCCAATACCTCTACAAACATAGGTGTTTTTCCCACCATACACTATACACACTAAATAGATTTTTGCGCTGTCATCGCCATCGTACGTAACCACATAAAAACATATGAATGCTCTTTCATTCATCACGATTTTATAGCCGACGACAATTTATAGTGTTACTAAGAGTCACAGTCTGTGTGTCGAAAAACTTTGTCATCACATAGACCATCATTGTAAATACGAATGAATACATGACAGCAAACAAGTATTTTCAATGGTTAGACACACACACACACACACACCCACACACACATTTTCAGAAGGTTATTATACACACGAATGCACATCTCTCAGTACACATACGTGTACCGTAAGTTTTTAACACCTGATGTGTTCTCAGCATATTGCAATTCTCTGTACATACACACGCGTATAACAAAAAGTGCTTTCAGTAAAAGAGGTTTTAAATAAAATCTTTTCTCTCTCTTATATAACTTTTATATCTTGAAAATATTTTCTCACACATGCTTTCAGTGTATATAACTTATTTGTACTACTTAGAAGAAAGTTTGTTTATAATTGTTGCAACCCGCGTGATATCTGCTAATTGAATACAAATGTACAAGAGTGCTTTAACAGCCGCTTAAAACGAATTTGAAATAAGTTATTGATTCGAAATGTAAAATATTTCGTATATTTCGTTCGTTTTTCTCAATCTATCTCTTCAGGTTATTAACCAATATTATTGGCTTGTTTATGAATCGCTTTAGAACATTTTTAAAACTTTAAATGCATGCAAAACTTCAATCAACTTTCATCTAAACGAACATCTATGTATATCGCTTTTGCTACATATGGAATTGAAAAGTTAACATGTCTAAGCAAGTACGATGATGAATGCAAACATTTTAAAAAGTTTTTTTGTTTTTTATTGTTTATTGAACTTTTTATAAGTTAAATAAATAAAGTCAAGCACACACATACCTAACATACAGTAAATTCCTACACATATGTATGGTATGTGTTTATAACTGTACCGACACAACATATTGACACGAAACTTTAAATACAAACGATAATAATATTTGTGGTAAAAAAAAAAAAATAAAAAATCTTGGTAAGAAATACAAAATTCACTTAAAAATGTTATCTTTGTTATGAAGAAAAATAAAAATAATAACAATAATTCAACATAAATGCATAAAGTATTGTTTCTGTTTTGCCTCTTTGTACTTTACAAGCTTTACGAGGTCAGTTAATTAAATTCTTTCTCTCTCTCTCTCTCTCTCAGAAACTTATTCAACAAAAGTTGTACCTATCAGATGTGTAAATAAATTTGCATTTTTCCTTTTTCTTCTTTTTTTCCCAAAATTGTCATAAGTATGGAAGTCCTATTGTCAGGCAAACACAAACATCGATTTAAACGGATGTTAATCAAAAGGACTAATAATGTCTGGCGCATACAGCAGACAGCTATACAAAGATTCCAGATTAGTTCTGATAACTTTTTCTAGACAAATTTTGCCATACTTTGTCGAACTTTGTTATGATGAAAAATCATGACGTTACGAATTTTGGAATATTACATCAGTATCGCGTTACTTACATATGATTTTTTAAAAACCAAGCCATATACTCTTCTGCAGTGTAATTTAAAAATTTTAAAAATAGAACTTTCACTTTCTCGGCTGTCACCTTGCTCACCTATATACAAGCACATTCCTTGAAATAAAAGGAAAATTTAACGAAGAATACCCTTGAACATCGGCATATTGTAATCTGTCTTGTATTCACATGTAAGTACCTTCAGGGCAAGTGTTCGACGAAGATGAAAGAGATTCTCAACCGATCGATAATGAAATTGATCGTATATCATACAACGAGTATTCGTTGTTTAACTGCATTGGCCTCCGCGCCGCTGGTCGCTGATGTTCCTACTTGCAAGAGTCGAATGTACTCGCTTTTTCCTCTCCTCTATCTGCAATTCTTTCTCATGCTCCTAAATGACGGTCCAAAGTAAAAAGACCAAAAAAAAAAAATTTCTCTCGAACAAACTAAAATTGACTCTTAGAGTACATGAAAATAATTTTCTTGAACATTTGATAAATCATAACAGAAAATATAAATAAAAGTTTTTCAAAATATTTCGATGATCAAAAATTCTTCGAAACTTCATTCGAAAGTGTTTCTAGGTCGTACTGATTTATATTAAAGAAAATGCGTATTTTCGTTTACCTCACAATTTGAGAAACATCTTTTATTCTGCTAAAAGAGAATACAGTCGATTTGATTTGATCCCTTAAGGGGTCTCAATATACTTTTCTATGCGTTTCCCGCAATCTAAATATTTTTAATTAGAATTTTTTTCAACAGCTCCTCTAACGACCTTTAGTTGGTGGACTAAGTCTTCAGAAAAGTGATGAGAAATTGAAGTAACCTCTCTTCTCCCTTTCTCTCTCTCTTTCTCTATCTGTCTCTATCTTTTTTTCACTGTCTCTTTCTCCTTTTGATAAAAACGTTATTTATTTTCCAAAAAAATTCCTATTTATAGTATCGTTATCGTAAATTTGCGGCACCTAAAAGAATCTAAAATATTTTTCGTAAAATTATTTTTTTATTCCGTCATTATTATGAGGTTATGCAACTTACATAACAGTATTAATAAATAGCACTTCAATAGGAATAGATGAAAGAAACTTTTAACATTGATTAAGAAAAAATATTATTAAACTAATTTTTAAAGTGATATACTACAATTACAAATTTATAAACTTGTTTGACCTCATAGGATTAAGTGATAAAATAATAACGAGAGATATAAATGTATAAATTGAGATATTTTATTTCGTGCCGCATATAATCACTTGTATTTAAAATCCATTTTCTAGAAAATTTCTACATTCCTTTTAAAGATTTTATATAAATTAAAAATATTTACATATATACATACATGCGGTATATATGTAGAGAAATTGATTATAAAAAATATTTACTCCTATGATTTGAGAACAGAATCAGTTTCTCTAGTTAATTCGATAATTACTCTGAGTTATATGAAACTAATTGGTAAAATATGTTCTTTTTGTTCTTATGGACAAACAGGCAGGCAGGCAGTCAGGCAGATATGAAATAACCAAAGCATTGTACGAATAAATATGTATGCCTATATGTAAGTGTATATGTTTTGTATGATTATCCTGCGTGTGTGTGATAATAAAAATTGAAATTTTAAGCTTGCCTTATGAAAATATATCCAGATGAGAACTTTTATGATAGAAGGATAATTAATATTGGTTGATGACATTTTTAATTACTATTGCATTTTAATAACAAATGGCCAAACGGTAATCAATTACTGTAGCATACATGTATACCTAGCGATGTCATGGTTGATTATGTTTTAAATAATATTTGTCTTTCTCTTTCTCTCTCTCTCTCTCTCTCTCTCTCTCTGACTTTCCTCTATTTGTATCTGTCTCCATTTCTCCTCTCTCTGCCTAGTCAATATTACATTATATATATTATATAATTAATTAACTAACAACTAATTCTACTCTTAATTGAGTAAAGATTTCTTAAGTCCACGACTTTTCAGTGTCAACGTATGTTTATTTTGATATATGAAAGTTGTAATCAGTCTTTACAAGAGAAATGTACTTACAGTATTACTTGGCCGCTTAGTTAATTGTTAGATCCGGATAATGTTACAATCGATTTCCTTTTGTTGAGCTTAAATGTGTTTACAACTTTCACATTTGAACTATTTTTACATTAAAGTGAACAAAACTATGTTTTTATCGCATTCGTTTTCCTTTGTTTCTATTATCCTTGTTCAAACTGTACTGATTCCTTTATTTTACTCACCACCGAAGATGGGGGGTACACTCATTTTGCAAGAATGTTTGTAAAGAATATATATTCTTAATCAGTATCAAATTCTGATTCGATCTAATCATGTCTGATGGTCTGTTTGTTTGTCCATTTGTCTGCCTGTGGAGATGTATGTTCGTTGACACTCTCCTAATCGTAAGAATTAAGATATCGACTATAAATATGGCAAAAACAATGATAGTTCTTGCACTTAGGCTGGTAATGAAAATGACCTAAATCGGTCAAAGGACGGGTCCACAGTAAAACGTAAACTGAAAACACTTGCGTGTCTTTTTGCTATGAAAGATTGAAAACTGAAGTTTTCTTAATTTGTTCATGTTCACAAAAAGGAGACAAAAATTGGCCACGCCCACACAAAGTTACAAATACTCAAATTTTCATTTCTTCACTTTTTTTCAACTTATTGCTCACTTCCTATCAAGTATTTTTATGATAAAATAAATGTTGGTGGGAACGCCAGATTCGGCCCCAGCCGAATATAACATTCTTACTCCTTTTCACTTGTCAAAAAAAAGAGCAAAAAAAAAAAAACGTGCAAGGAATAGAAGATATAAAGCAAGAGAATAAAAAAAGAAATATTTATTCAGTATTTGTGTAAAAAGTATCCAAAAGTATTAAATAAAAAAAAATTAATAAATTGTCCTTCAAAATTTGTTTTGCCGCTTTTAAAATAAAATCGCAATTCTAATAGGTTAAGGCTAGATATAATCTTCTATACACTTTTTATAACTCCACTGAGGCGTAGCTTTTAACTATTTTAGCGACTAATCTTTTACGTCTTTTCTTAACTGAACGAACCATTTTGGAAGTGGCAGTTGTAGTTTGAGAAGCAGTCGCGTGAGTATAATTCTAGTTTAAGAAAATTGGAATAGTGTTTGATCACTAGTAAAACTAGTTTTAGACTTTCCTGTACGCGCTCCAAAAAGATCGTTTGTTTCAAATGAACCCCTGTTGGGAAGTCGCAGCCTAATCTCTTGTCTATTGATTGATAATTTCTCCAATGCGCTAATATGATGTTTTTGGAGAGCATTCATGATAATTTCAAAGCATTTCCGAACCAAAATATGCGAGTGTAGCCTCATCGAGAAAACTGCTAAGTAATTATAAGGCTGAGAGCAAGTCGAGAGAGAACGAGTGCTTCTACCAAGAAATAAAAAATTCAGTATTAACTTTTTGAAGTTGATTCAGAATCCGGGAACACCATTATACATTTTCACATCAAAAATCCAATAAATATTTAAAATTGTTCTTCATGTAGATCAAACGATTTTTTGTTCTTAAATTTAATTTTAGTTACGCTGCGTGCCGCAGAGCCTTTTAGACTGAAGATACCTCACAAGAATGGCTGCTATGCTGTCATTCTTTAATATTTCTACATAAAAAGATTTTTTTTTTTTTTAATCCTTAAATATACATCTAATAACTTAGTCAACTCTTAGTATTCAGTTACCTTTCCTTCCATCCCCAAAGAATTGTCAAAAAATTCTTTTTTTTTCAATTTTTCTAGTGGTTTTATGTTTTAATGGAAAAAAGCACATTGCAATCAAATTCGTTACGATAGCTTAGTGCAGTGCTACGAATTTACAAAAGAACGTAGATCGATATTTTTTTACTAATGTTTTTAAAAAGATAAATTGTTAGTACTATATCCACTGAATATGTTTAGGTTCTTGTTTGCGGGATTGGTTATGAGGTGAAACTATGGCATCATCTATATTGCATTGCAAAAATGATGCCTCAAATGGCAGCGCTTTTTAGTAGAATGTAATCTCCACTTTATTTTGCTATCGAACATTGTGATAAAAAAAAGTGTATCTTACTAAAGACTTTAGTCCTTTCAACACAAGCTAACAGTGCGTATGAAAAAGTGCGGTCACCCCTGAATGAATTTCGCTCTTACAATATTTATATCCTCTATTGAAGGACGGCAGTATATCAATTTTATCATTTCGATTGTCTTATATAAAACTGAATTATTCATTACCTTAGACAAATGCAATTGTCATTCCGTCCGTTTGTCTTCTATCATATATATCAAAGTTTTAAAGTCGCAATAATTTCTGTAGAATTATGAAATTTATCACATATCTATACTTTTAATGTACTTTCATTGAACTATTTTGGAAATGTTTGCAAACATGTCTACGATTACTGAACACTAAGAAAGAAGCTGAAATAATTTAAAAGATATTTGGAGTACATTTTTATCATAAGAATTAAAGAATGTTTCCAACTATATATACAATTACGGCAACACAAAGAGGGTGTCCTTCCAAGTATATCAAGTAACTTTGTTAGTATACTAAATACCAATATTTCGATTAAGACCTAAAGCCTCGAGTTAAATTCGCTTTGCGATATGTTTTGAATAGATTGCAACTCAAGCGAACTCATAAAGATGGAAGAAGAAGAAGAAGATGAGAGGAAGTTGGGTAAATAAAAGAAGTATTTTTGCTTAAATTTTTAAGTCGCTTCTACATTATTTATATAAAATTTCATTTCAATGTCTACTTTAAGTAGATAATAGTAGTAGATATATATTATTCTAAATATAGACTCGTTCTAAAACTTGATCTGTGAATCTAAGTTTAGAACATACTTATAGTTTCGTTTTTTAAGTCTTGCGGATTTGACAGCAGACCGATTTTCAAATTTTAAATTAATCAATAATTTCATTTATGTTCATCGGTTTTCCATATTTCCATTTTCTAAATAGTATATTAGATTTTTTTTATAAAAATTTCAAAAATATGTTATAACCAGTTACTAACTAATTGAACAATCATCTTTTAGCATCTGCATTCCATTATTTTACATATCAAACAACAAAAATTGTTCTCTCCGGAAGTTCTGTCAAAACAAATCAACGTTGAATCGAGAATACTTGAAAAGTGTATGTTTTCAACATTACTAGAGGAGAACTCTTTTGTAATAAAATTTTCCAATTAATCCACAAATTTGTGGCAACTTTTAGCACTTTGAGTAGACAGGTGCTTTGGTAAGCGGCAAATTGCTCAAAAAACAAAATCACTTTTCAAGTATTCTTGGTTTCAGTAATGATTTGAAAAAAAAAAAAAAAATAGAAATGAATTTTTTTCCGTTTTCCGTTCTGCATAGTTTCGTTTTTGTTTTTTTTTTTTTTGCTTTTGGTTTATTGGTCTGTTTGTTTTAAATTCGTTTTGTGTGTTTTTCTTTTATTTTTTTTTTATATATTTATTTTACGAAATTTATATATTTAATTATGTAGAAAAGGATTCTAGTGTAGATTATGAATTAAAATGCTTGCAGCTTAAATAAAGTGAATTTTCACTAACAACTTAATTAACGCAATATAATGCAAGTTGTTATACGACGTTAACATTAAAAATAAGTATATTTAAGGATATAAATTCTGTATAACACACACACACACACACACACACACACACACACACACAACTCTATTACATATACATGTCCGCATGACCATGTGCAAGGACGTTTTGTACATTTTCTAACTTATGTTACTTTAAATATTGTAAAGCGTTTCGAAAGAGTTAAATTAAATTAAGGGATTAAATGTTCACTTAGTTTTCTCATTTTTGAAATGAAAACATCGCCGTTAATATTTAAAAAATTCGCATAAAAGTTGCAAATAAGAGTTTTTATCAGCAAAAAGTGAGATTTTCATAAGACAAGAAAAAAAAATTTAAATTCAATAAACGGAGATTGTTTTGTTTTAATAAAGCGGTTTTGAAATTACAAACAGTTACATGTACACGAAACAAATATATATATACATACACACACACAGATATATATATATATATATGCATGCGTATGTTGTCCTTGTAAACGTATGTATATATAAAACATATATATGCATTTATATATGCATGAGTATGTGTATGAATATGTGAGTGAGTAAGCAATCGATTAAAAATCTAATAAAAACAAATGGACAATGATTACAACACACACATTATTTCCATTCAGTTGATTTGTTTCAATAATTTCAATCGACACACACACACACACACATACACATGCGAAAATTTCTGAGTACATATGAGCATGGGTATATGCATATACGGATGGGCATAGGAGTATGGATGTGTACGTGTGTGTCTGTGTGTGTGTGTGCACATGTTGACGGTTGTTTTGAACATTCGCTAGAAATCTCATTAAATATACATAAATATAACAAACAACAGATAAATGCAATCTAAAATTCAAATACATGCATGCCGATGCATAAATTGATACGAGACTTGGCTCCGATGATTCTATTGTTTTGTTTCAAATTTTAGTTAATTTCTAAATGCGTATATAAATGAGAATGAAAAAAGATTAACTATGCATATACAAACAATTAAAACAAACTATAAATATTTAAAAAGAAAAATATGCAAATATTTATAAGTCGAAGCACTTTAAGAGTCACACAATAACAACGTTATCATCATCTTCCTACCTACAGAGTACTAACGGGCAACTAATTGACGAATTTTTGTTTTGATGTTTAATTTTTTTTTTTTTTTTTTTTATTATTTACAAAATATTCTTGTATGTTTATTAATATTAATAAAATTTACTGAGTGAATTCCATGAAAAAGGGAATAATGGTTAATGGAAATGAAACGACAAAAAAACGAGAGAGAGAGAGAGAGAGAGAGAGAAACGAAAACGAACTTGAAGAAACGCTTAACATCTCGATATATTTCATTAACAATATAATATTTATAGTAAAATTCATTATATTTGATCAGAATATTGTAATACGAATACGAGATTAACCGTCAAACGTATATACATATATTTTTTTTTACTTGCTTTTTTTACTTTTCAAATATATTCATTTATAATAAATTTCGATTTAAATACTTGTACAAATAATTCGTTTATTTTGAAAATGACCTATGTCCAATTCTTACGAAAATCATTTTAATTATTTTTTTTAATCTACAATTTTCTACATTATCTCTTCACTTTGAAGTAAATTGTAAATAATAAATTTAATTTTGTTAAAGAAAAATAAATTAATTAAAAGAGATTAATTTTTTTTTTGAAAATAATTTTATTCTCATATCGAGAATTCTAAACGTATATAAGAGTGTACTTATATAATATGAGATAATATCTACATGTGATTTATTATCTATATATATATTTATTACCTGATTGATTAGCTCAGATATAAAATTATAAAATTCGATTAATTAAAGTTAAATTAATGAAACAAAAGATCGTTTTTTCAAAAATCTTTAGAAAAATTTTAATCAATAATACAAAATTTTCATCAAAAATACATTGAATTCGATTTATAAGATATAAACGATATAAAATATTCTAAAAGATATCCCCATAAATAGCTATATATTATTTAAGACTGTCTCGGGTGGTAAATTGAACACATTTCGTAATATTTATATTAAATCGATAACAATACATACATAAATGCTACCTGTACACTGTAACTAGTTTAAGTTCTTCACTCACGCGTAAATTGCTGTAATCAATAGTCAATGCATTAAAAAATGATATATTCCTCAATAAAGCAAAAAAATTTTACTATTTTATAAGTTACGAATATTTTAAAATTTTTTAAAACGCAAAGGAAGATTTTGTGATAAACAGATTTAGATCGCTTTCTAAATAAGCTACTCTGACATCTCGTAGGATTATCTAACAGTTTATCTCGAATATAGCCACGAAATGACACTTTGACTTTTAAAAAGCATGCATGAAAACGAATAGTCGAGTAAAGCCCATATCATTAAATGTTCTGTTCAGCAGTTTGTTTAATACAATTATTCTCTCTTTCTAATATTTTCATGAAAAAATATTAAAAATTATATCTGTTTTAATATTATAATTATAACTCAGTTCGTAGGTGTTTCAAATTGCTCACAGTTAATTTGTATATCAAACTACTATTATTGATTAATTTTCATTATAAAATATTAAAAATAATACCCTTTTGTCATAGAAAAGCTTATTGGTTCTTTTAATAAAAATTCTTCGCAAAATACTCGAAATTGATGACTATATTTTTTTTTAAATCACACATTATACAGGAATCTATGGTAAAAGTGATGCGATCCAATACATTTTCAACAGTATTCACCGTTACGTCAAAACACATAAATGAAGTAAATTTTGTCAAGTTATCTAAAAAAGATACTATTAAACAATGGATTGAACACGAAGTAGTAGTAGTAGTAGTAGTAGTAGACATCAAAAAGACGAATAGACGAAGAAACGGACACGAGAACCGATAGACAAAAAAGTTTAATTTCTATTTAAAACATGATTCTGGATCGATCGATGTAATAAAAGTAAGATCTATTTTAGATGCTTCTGTATTTGACATACACTTGGCCAAACTTAATATATTCTGTATCAAAACTGAAAAGAAAAAAAAATAACAAAATTATTTATTCATTTGATAAAAAGGGAAAGTAAAACAGAGAAAATCATTTTGAAATATTAAAATGTAAATTATAATACAACACACACCCACACACACACACAAATTCATTGTTGTTAAGAATTTCAATAAAATTGTACATTTTTGTTAACAATTTTAATTATATACATATATATATGTATATATATATATAAAAGATATAACATTTTAAACCATTCGTAGTGGACAGTAGATATGTATGTGGTAATAAATCCATCATTAAATTTCGTTGATGTAATTGGACTGCTTTTTTTTACCCACCACCGCAGGTGAAGGGTATATTTAATTTTTGTCATTTTGCTTGTAACTACCTAAAGGAGACCCCACAAAGTATATATATTCTTGATCAGCATCAAATTTAGAATCGATTTAAGCATGTCGCTCTGTCCGTCTGTCCGTCTGTGTCATGTCTGTGACAAACATTCTCTTGGCCTTAAAAATGAAGAACATTGCAATTTCTTGCACGCAGGTTGGTATTGAAAATGAGCCGATTTAGTCAAAGGACGATGTAGACTAAGAGCACTTCTGTTTTCGGTAGCAAAAACAATTGCTTATTACTCATAAACCATGACAGATAGATCTATAAAAATTTCCACAAATATTGCACTAGCTATCCCGTAGCCTTTGTGCAAAAAACGATAAAGATTGACCACGCCCATTCAATCTAATAGAATATTGAAATTACATTTTTTGGTAGAAAGCTCGTAAAATGCATACATTCTTGATTAGTATGGAATTCGGAATCCACCTAGACGTATTTGTCGGTACTTCTGTCCACCTCTCTGGCTGCTTAACTATCTAATGTCTGTGGTAAACATTCTCCTGGCCGTAAAAATGAAGAAATCGGCTTCAAATTTGGCAAAAACATTGGAAGTTCTTTCATTGCCACGCCCGTCTATTACAAATTAGTTTTTGCCCCTTTTTTAAGAGGGTATAAAAGATTCGACATAGCCGAATATAATTTTCTTACTTATTTTTGTATGCTTTTTTCATACAAACCAGATAATTTTAAAGCTTCCAGACCTAATGAGTCTTCTTTATAATGGTGATAAAGCAAGAGTTTTATATTCATGATTCTATCGAAATTTTACACAGTCTTTTAGTATGGATCCTTGTAAATCGAATTCATCTTAAACATAATCAGTTCACAGTTTCTTCATAGGTAATTACACTCGCTCTTTAAAATCCATTTCTCTGGACCGACATTTCATTTCCTACACTAGAAATGTATTATGTTTATTTTAACAATTGCGTATTGCTTTATAGTAATTGTGAAAGGCATATGCGATATGGATTTTTTAGATTGCATTTCCTATCACTTCAAAATCGTGATAATTTTATAACGCTTTATCAAGTTTCATTGTCACTGGATTAGATAATTTTCACTAACATTAGTGTGAACTTTATTTTTCTATTTTGGTATAATTTTGGTACTGTTTATGATAAGTTCGATTGTTTTGTAAATCAAAGGAAAACCAATGATGGACTCTTACATCTGATGGACAAAAGTTCCATCACCATCGGAATTATTTATTATTTATTATTCTTATGATAATAATCAATTGAGTGCACATATTAATAACATGATCAGACTTATTTTTAACTTATGCTTTTAGGAAATATTAGCAAACGCGTCCGAAATAATTAAATAAAAATCTTCCCATAGATTAGATGCTTCAGATCAAACGTATTGCTTTATAATATATAAGTTAACGTGGTAAACGTTAACACACTGCAAACATTGCATCATCTTCAATTTTTGCATAATAGTAACAGTTTCGGATATCCGCCTGGAATTTTACAATGGGAAAACACTGTGTAAGGGTCTACCAAACACCCCGCCACATACTTGGAACGAATTAAAATAAGAATATAAATAACAGTAATTTGTGTAATGTTGTGTTGAGTTTTGAATTTAAGATCGATGGGGTTTAAGTTTTGGTTTAATTGTCGAAATTAGTGCAAATATTAAATTGTTAAGAAAAGTAATAAATAAATAAAAATATTTTTTGTGACAACACAAATACTTATATAATTATTGAATCTAAAAATCTTTTCCTATAAAAGGTATCGTGCGCTTATAATTGCTTAGCGATTAAATGCTCATTAGCTTGCCTTCCACAAATCGTAAATTTTTTTTAACATTCAATATATCGCTATTAAACAAATAATCATAAATAATAGATAGAGATGTATTTATAGGGAATGGGAAAAAAACGTGTTATTATACATATATAATCGTACATCAATATTCTTTTCACATATTAGTCATAAATATTTTTGTAAATTTCGTATATAAAACAATAAAACCATAGAATAAGCGCATACGTGCGCTTATATGCATATAAATATATTAAGAATGTGTGTGTGCGTTTCTTTTTTTTTTTTTTGCAATGCTACTACTACTGGTCCTTATCATGCCAAATCATAGCACGTACGTACTAAACCTTCGCATCACATACTCTTTTTTTAACATTCTTTACCCGCGGAGCTACTATTAGATATCATGTCATGGAGGCTGCAATTAATGGGCTTGTTTTGGTGTGGCCTGGATTTTCTTATTGGTTTTCACTTTCTCTCTTTTCTCCACCCGTTACCCTTCCAGGCGTCATACTTCTTCCAGCATCTTTGTCACAAATTTGTTCGCGTTGCTTCATACTTTGGGTTTTTAGGCTATGCTCCTCAGTATTTTGTGGGAGTGTCCCTACTTAAATCGACTATAAATCGCAAATCGTATGCGTTTCCCGTGCCCGTGCAGTTCGGACATATTAGCGAACCATTGCCTTTGAAGCTATGTCGATATTTTTTGAAACAACCATTCGTCAGTTACAAACTGGATGATGTAGAAATTTGCTGATCTCCATATTGTCATTCTGTATTCCACCGATAGATTGAGGTTGACCGAGAACATCTACCTACTTTTTGCTGTTTACTCCTAAGACAGTTACCACTTCTTCATTAAGATCAGGTGCTTTTCATTCTTAAGAACGGTCCTTTGTTCCTCCTATCGGCCAGAATATTAGTTTGGATGGCCTTTATGACCAGCAGGTCAGATTTACAAAGTGCAATACTGCCATCAACTTTACACCGGCTATTTTAAATTTTTTCCGCTTTTCTACAATCAAGATCTTACCAGACTCATTACTGATGCCTACCAATAGGTTCAATTCTTTACTCGGTTTTTGTCCTCACCGCTCTAAGAATATGGAGCATAGACTTAAAGGACTATATCGGGTTGTTCTGCCGCGTTTTTACCCATCCCTCCGCCTTTTTCGCTTTTAGCCGAAAACTAGCTGTTAATTATTCGCGGCTAGCATACTAATATATCCATAGACAAGTGCGAGTCGACCACAACCCGCCACCAGTGAACCATAACCATGCCTGTGTTTGTATGTATGTAAGGTGTATAAGGTTAAGTACAAGAGCGCTTCTACCCTATTAACGCAAATAAGTAACGCTTTTGTTCTCGGTGCGATTTTAAATTATATATATAAAACGCTGCATTAAAATTAAAAGTTTAAGTTAAATATTACATATTTTGTAATACAGCGAATTATACAAAAATATTTGCGCATGTACACTCATAGTACAGTAATTTCTACTTAATAGAATTGATATTTAACTTTACGTCATACTGTACTATACTTGCGTATGGGACCTGCAAACTTGACCGGACGCTTGACATATAGGTTCAAAATTTTCAATTACTTTTCTTTTTTCATATCTGGTACCACGTGTGTTAGGAGCCCTCGAAGTATTCATTTTCATTTACTTCAGCCTGACAACGGGAACGGGCCATTTCATCAGTTTCGTGGTGGCTGTGATTAGCCTAAATCGCGGGAAGAGTCAGTTTGCTGGCTCGAATGTGGAGTTGCATTGCAACCGGGTGCCTGATCTATAGAAAGGCAGAGGTTTTAAATGGGCCTCACTCTCACCAGAGCGGGACCACGTTCCATAACATGTCTCCAACTGGCACTTGGGGACTAATCATCCCCGTGACGTTGAGTATGCGTTTTACCACTCTGTGTGCCATCGGGTACCGTGGGGTTAAGCCTCCACGTCAGGGACCCACCTTAAATCACAAAAGACATCTGTACTGTACTTGATTATTTCTAATAGCTCCTAATAACAATTTATGTCATAGATGTTAATCCAAAACGTTCTAAATATTCATACAGTAATCGGATATACAGTCTTCTTAATTTATTTTGAGTTTTTATTTATTTTTTTGAAATTTGCCCTACAGTACATGTACATCGTCCTTACCAATCGTCTTTATCATGTAATGTTCTATTTGGAAGGAAGTACTGTGTATATAGAAAAGCTCACATTTTACATACATATAAAGTATATGCATAATCATGTTTTTCTCTCTGTTCCAAAGGATTATAAGTAAAGTCGTGATTGATATAAATTTCAAGCGATTAAAATGTATTAAAAGAATTTATTGCTTTGTATGTCGGCATGTAAGTCAATTACAACTACGGACAGGCATGTTCTTGTTTTTTAAATTTTTTTTTTTTTTTTTTTAACTTATTTTTAATAAAACTTGAAACAAATTTCTCACGTAAGTTTTTTTTAATGTGAAGTATTAGTTGATATTTGTTAAATAAGTAACTAAACGACAAGCGAAATCCTTCGAGCATATATATGATGCGACTATATAAAGTATATAAATAATATCGGAAAAATTACTTTTTGTAAATCAACAATAAATTAATGCTAAGTATGATAAGGAGAAAATGCTTAATTAAAAATCAAACAATTCACTTTTGGTAATATTTAGAGCTTAATTAATGGTAGATGGTTGATGGTTGATGGTTGATGCTTGATGGTAATGAGCCAAGTTATTGTTCGTTCGTACATTTAGAAAAACAAATATTCAAATTATATAAATTTTCTCTAATAATGAATACAGCAACAAATGAAAGCATAAATAAACAAACAAACGCACACTAATATAAGGAATGACTAGCAAGGTAGCAAGGAAAAAAGAATATTGCTTAAGTAGAAAATTTGAAAGCAACCAAACCAGAAAACTCATATTTCCTTGAAAAGCATAACAAGTCAAACTTGTACATACATACACATACAAACAAAACGCTTCTAACTAATCTACCTAATTAACTGCAATTTAATCACCACGAAACGAAAGGGGAAAATTTTTATAATAAAAACTAAGTTTTTTTGTTCTTTTTAATTTTAATTAAAAAATAAAGCAAAAAAAAGCATTTTTTTTCTTTTTAGAAACTAACCGAAAATAAACGAAGATTCTTCTGAAGTTAATGACAAAACTTGGAAAAGTTTTATTATACGATATTCATAGAGAACAATATGCTCTGTATAAGGGTTATGGAATAAATGTTAGAAAATTTATTTTTAGTTTTCTTTTATTAACCACAATTATATATGTTTATAAATGTAGTTAGTACCGAAATGCGCGTAACAACGTATAGAAGCATGGTCTCTCAATTTTTTTCGCTAACACTTTTGATTACATTTAATGCCTTTTCTTTTTATTTATTTTAATTGATTTGTTTATAATTTTTTTTTTTTTTCAATTTTCTTAATTTCGAATTTATAATAATTAAATATCATGTTTCGGTACGTTGCTCTTTTACGATATCATAGAACGAAAGAGATAGAGAGAAGATGAGAGCAACAGGAAAAACAAAAGTTCATCATCTTTTTTGCTTTCATGCTTTGGCAAACTCTTTTAAATTGAAAGCGATTGTGATTTCTTGGGAACAATTTTCGCTCTTGTAAGGGGAAAATAAACGCCTTAAGAGTTAAGCCATCGCAGTGATAAAATTTTTCATTCAATTTTAAGGAGTGTCTAAAAAAAAAATGGTTTTTCTATCACAAGCAAATTGTTCCCTAGCAAATTTCTCAAGCAATTAATCTAAAAAAAAATTGTTGTACAAAAGTAGGCAGAAGGGCAACGTCGACTGGAATTTTGGCCCGCAAAAGAAGCAATCTTCTTTCTTTTTTTTTTTTTTTTGCTTATCAAAATTTCGTCCTTTTCGGATAGCAGCAGATGTATAGAGCAGCGTCTATAACCTGTCCCGCTGCAGACTTTTTCATTTTATTTAACTTTACTCACAACCGTATAACTTCTTATCTAGTCCATTTTATTTCGTTCCCCCTTAAACTTAAACAACAACAATGACAATAACAACAACTAAACCGTCTCTACCATACATTCCTTTCGGTTTTCAGCTATATTTCTCTTTTATCAAAACATATTTCTATTTCAATTTCACGTCTTCACCAACTATTTCGAAACAGCTGTCAAATTTATACATGTGTCTTTTGATGGTTAGGGCTAACTAAAAATCATATGGATTTAATATTAGTAGCGCTATCTATGTGTCAGCCTACGAACTTTTCAGCCCACCTGTTATATATGCGTGTGTGTTCAACAACTGCTTATTCTTTTGGAAATCTTTAGAGAAACATTTCACAAAACACATCAACTAGAGTCTTTGAATCGTTAAGTGTATAAATGAAAATGAAACAAATTTTTAGTTTATATCCTTGGGAGGTAAATATTAAAGGCACATTTATGATGTTTTAAACTAACACTAATCCTATAGTTAGTTTCCAATGAAAGCAAAACAAAAAAAAAGGAGCAAATCTTTATTGTTTACATTACACTTTAGTACACTTTGAAAATCACGTACATTATTACTAAACACAAGTTTAGAATAATTCCCTAAGCAGATAGATAGAAAATGTAAAAAAGAAACTTTTCGAGAACGAAGTTACTTCAACGATTGATTTCAAAAGCACGATAAACTTGTAATTAATTATTCTATAATATGTGAAAAGTTTAAAAAAAATTATTTTCCCTTCGATTATTGGTTTACTACAGCACGGAAATAACTATTAAAAAAGCTTATATATATCATTCTGTATTAATTCGTGAAATGAAAATTTAATTAATTATCATTTGTTTTATGATATTTAACGCGCGATATCCGAAAGTAAGTGGAACGTAAATGGATATGATGATGATTAGTATAATTATGCTTCTGTTTCATTCAGTGTTATGTAATATTATTTTATTAACTATATTATACTCATGCAACGTGAATGAAAGGTGATACAATGTTATAAGTACAGTCCGTATCGCTAGATCGCGAAAAGCGTAGCTTTTTATTTACAATCTCTCAATGGCTTTTATAATTATTTAAAGAACTTATTATTATTTAAAGAACTCTGATGCTTATTTTCTTCGAATATCATCTTGATGTACAATTCTCAACGTGCAACTATTAGTATAGAGCTATCGGTATACAATTATCAGTATACAAGTCTCCATTACAACTGAGTATAACGAATGTACGGTACGACTGATTTCTTAGGACTTTATGTTAGGACTGAATTCTGAGTGCTTATTACGATTTACGAGAACTTATTATAACTTCTTTCGACTACTTATTACGAATGACTTCTAGCCACTGACTCTTTTCGACTGACTTCTGTTAAGCGAAATGCTCCGCTTATAAACCTTATGAATATCACCAACTTTGCGCCCCTTTCTGCTATGTATGCTAATATTTTGCAGCTGGATTTCTCCGCATAGTTTCATTAATCCGAATTTGCGGGAATTCTTTGTCAATCTTTGCTTCCATTGACAGGTGCAAATGTACCTTTTTATGGCCTCGGTAGATAGGTAACACATTAAAAGGAATTTTCGGTTTCATGGGTTTTATCAAATTTATTGTAGTTGTATTTTACCAATTTATGATTTTCGTAACAATACGATGGTCTGCCTATTCATTGATATACACCATGTTTCACTAACATAGCGCTTACTTGTACAATGTACGTTTGTCACAATCACATTCAAAATAATAATTGTGAGAAAGACAAAGAAAAGCGGCACAAACAATAGAAACTTTGTACTTGTGTACATTTTTCATACCCTCCACCGAAGAATGGGAATACACTCTGTTTGTGCTATCATGTTTCCAAAACCCAGAAAGAAACTTCACCCCCAAACCGTATAAAGTGTATTTATTCTCGATTAGCGTCAAATTCTGAATCGATTGAGCTATGTCTGTCCATCTGTGCGTTTAGTCATCTGTGTGAATATGTGTTGTTCGCACATTCCTAGTCGTAAATATCAAGATATCGATTACAAATTTGGCAAAAATATTGATAATTCTTGCACGCAGATTGGCAATGGAAATGACTCAAATCAATCAAAGGATCAGTCCAAAGTAAAAAATAAATTAAAAGCACTTCCGTGTCTTTAAGCAAAAGTTTACGAATCTTTCCTCATTACTCCTAAATTACGAAAGATAAACGACTGAAATTTTCTATTTTTTTTTTATCAGAAGACCCTACTATTCCTGTTCAAAAAAAGGGGTAAAAGTAGCAAAACTATAAATAATCAAATTTTCACTTCTTTTGACGTTTTCTATTTATCACTTACAAAGTGAATCAGGTAGATAACTTTGGTATTAATATAATAAAATGACTTGTGATGATTATACAAGATTTGGTCCCTAACCCAATAGATGTCTTTTATTTGTTTAAACGTCCGAACGTTTCTCAATTCACTTGCACCCGCAATGAGACGTGGCAAATAAAATATCGAATAAAATTAAATTCATATTATTATATGAGAACGCTTAAGTTTTATTCACAATATATCTTAGTTAGAACCCGTACCATTGGAACGCGAATTTAACTTTTAATAGGATAAAAGACCATATCAGGGGTGGGCTGAAAATGCTATAACTCTATACTAATTCTATATACTAATAGTGCAATAACTGTCAAATTTATACACGTATCTTTTGAAGGTTAAGGCTAACTAAAAATGATGTGGATTTTATACTAGTAGCGCCATCTATTATTTTCAGCCCAACTATTATTTACACGCAAATAATTACAAAACTTACTTACAGCAATTAACGACAATGAAAGATTTTTCACTTTCATACTTAACACTTCACTTTGACAAACACCTAAATCCGTTGTACAACTTCTGTCTTTGAATGCCATAAATCAACTTGTATCAGATCATAACCGTATAAAAAGGATAATCGTATGCCTCTACTATATATTAGGTTGGCGAAAAAAAAATCCATTATTTTTTCGGTAGATGGCTACACTGGTAGATTTCTCGTAAAGTATCGATC
>KK351137.1:736614-746782 GCA_000671755.1 Glossina brevipalpis | reverse complement strand
AAGTCCTGAAGTTCATATAAAAATAATGGATTTCTTTTTCCCCAAACTAGTATTTCTTAAGTTTCAAACACCAGATTATATTTAGCATGAAATTTATTTATACAAATGACCTCTGGTAACATTTTTAAAGATAAAAAAATATATCTCGTTATTTTTTATAAGCTGTTCATAAGTATATAACATTGATTACCGTCCATTTGTTTACGATATAGTCCAGAGGATATTTTAAAATTATATTTTTCTGCTCGTTTTTATTATATTTTGTTTTTTTTTTTCTCTCTCTCGCTCTCTCTTTTTATGGGAAAACACACATATATAAGAGTGTTTATATTAATATTTTCTTATTTTATTTTATATATCTTTTCTCAGATACTCGATGCTAGTCTTTACAGCAGTCAATCACTACAAACATCAGCGATGATAGCTGTATTCTCTTTACTATTAATTTTGGTTGTATTGATCTCATCACTATTCGTGTGGAAGTAAGTACATACTCATCATATATATTATGTATACATAAATATATATTTATATGACATAACTGTCACAATATGTGAACAGACCGCAAAACATCTGCTTTTCTCAAGTTTTTTTTTTTTCTTTCTTTCTTTATTTATATACTTTTTTTTAATGTAAAATTATTAAAGAAATGAACAAGCTTTTTATCAAAAAAAAAAAAAAAAACAAGAGAGAAATTGTCTCAGTTTATGTTAAACAACAGTTTATGTTAAACAAATAATGCCACACACACATTTCATGGTATGTAGATATATGAGAGGAATACTGATGTTATTTAAACGAAATGTGGTTACATCTGTACAGAGAGTATTAATTTTTATTCAGGTGCTATTTTTTCTTTCACAAACCCTTAAAATAAAATGATTCATATAGGAGTAAATAAATTTTGGTTTTTTTTTTTTTTGTTTTCCAAATGCCTGTTAAGCTCTTCTTGCTTAGTGTAAAGGCTACTTACTACGATTGCCGACAAGAACAAGATTAATGTAAACTTATGTTGTGGTTAGCATTGTACAGACTTTAAAAAATCGCAGTTTAAGCTCGAATTACTTAGCAGTTTTCCAACACTCTTTAGTAAGTCCAGAAGACAAACATCTTTCTTTTGGCTTCAAAAACAAGTTCAGTTTACTGGGACTACCTTAACGACTTTTATATCTTCGTAGTCTTCTAGGAACTCTAAAACAGATAAAATTACTTTTTCGTAGGTTTGGAAAAAGTGTGGTTTTCTCCGTAGACACCAAACCAGGCAAAGACAACACTTAATCAACTTAGCAAATAAAATTTCTAAGACATTTAAATTGAATAAATGTGTTGAAGTGTTTGTAATAGCTGCGAAAATTTTGGAATAAAAAAGACAGTAATAGAATAATATTTGTGAAATTTATTAAAAGTATTTTCCAAACAGTGAAAAAAAAAAATTATTTCGAAAAAATATTGAAAAATAGCAAAACCGTACTTCTTAAGAGATATTTTCAGCTCCATGAGCTCCGCGAAAAGCAATGTAACTGATCCAAATTTGAATTAAAAGACGGAAGAACTTTCCTTCAATTTACATTCCTGTACCTGGCATTTGGCTTTGATCGCATTCAAAAAATGAATTAATTTTTTGAACAACTTAGCTATAGCGTTCGAAGAGGGTGGGAGTCGTTTCAACATTTGGCTAGAGGAACGAATAACTTTGAAAACTGTCAACGAAGAAACAATCGCGGTATTATCGATCAGGAGGTTTATATTCCCTTTTTCGTTTTAAATGAATATAATACAAAATAAAATAATAAGTAATTGATTTTAAAAATTGTTTGAAAATATCATTTGCTCTTCTCAATAAACAATAATTTTTCTCGGTATGCCTAATAAAAACGGTCGAAAGTTTTTTAATGTACGCTTATAAGCTCACCGTAAAACATGGATTTAATGGAATTTTTATTCAGAAAAAAAGTACAATTGTTTTTGGTCTAGTTTTCGGTATTTCAACCCTAACATTATTTGCTCAGATTGTAAAAAAATGCATGCATTTTAAATGCATTTTCTGTATTATCTCTTTTTTTCACATCCAACACTAAAGAGAGTATTCGAAAGCTGTTATTCCGTTTGTAACAGCTAAAGTATGTATTCTTTCCCTATTCCTTAATATATAGTATTTCCATGGACTTAGCCACCACCACTTCTTATTAGTTAGTTGGGCATGCTTCGACCCATATTCCTGCGTGTATATACATTCGAACATTCATATGTTGATCTGATCTTTTGCTCCCGTTCTCCGTGCTGTTTCACTTGTTCATCTGCTCATTTGTTCATCTTCTAGTTTCTCCTTCAGTGATTCGTCTTAATATTTATCTTATCGTCTATTTATTCATTTGTATATACTATTGTTTGATTTTCAGGTTTAGAAATTTAGAGAAAAATCTGAATTGTTGCAAATAAGCCTTTAATAAGCCTTATGTTATGCCTTAAATATGCCGCAAATTCGTTAAACTTTTAGGACCGATTTTCTTTGAAATAATTATAACGCCGCATTCTCTACAATTTCTTTTAGCATTCAATTCTTTTCCGTTCTTTCTTTCCTTCATCTATTAGTCTTGAAACGTTTACTGGTTATTCCAGATCTCCCTGAATATTCGCCTTCAGTAATGAGATAACCTTGGATGGACCATAGCAATCCACAGTCCAAACAAACTTTTCAATGGAATAAAATCCAAATTGACCTTTGCATCTCAACACGATTCAGATATAGAGGAAAAGAGCTTAGCAAATTAAAGTTGTATGATTGGAATTTTTCTGAGATCATTTTTCGGAAATATTGAATGCCTTCAATAATAATAAGATATTGTGTAACTAGTTGGCCTAATACAAGAGACAACTTGCAAAGTAATCGAGTTGCTATCCAGTCAAATTAAATCCTAAAGCGTGAATGAATATAACCCTAGTAAGAGTTATTTCCTTTATTTTTGATTATTTTTATTTGCTACTATTAAATAAAGTCACATAGAATGATACATATTCGTTAGTTGTTATACAAACATTATGGAATATTTTATGGACTCAACCTAGTTTCTGATAATATTTGAATTTGAATTTTAATTTTTTATTTTTTCTGCAAATTTTAATAAAAAAAAATGTATTATTAAGTTTTAAAAGATTATTTCAAATGTTTTTTTTTTTTTTATTTATTTTCTATGATAACCGCAGGTTTTTTTTTCGTTCTTTTTTTTTGGTATTAAAACAAAAAAAAAAATTGTTGTAGCTTTGTATGACTTTACGTGACTTTGCGGTATGATTTTCGTGTTATTTATACACAAATTACATATCGTACGTATAACATATATTGCAATAAATATTGTAAATTTAGTTTTCGTACAAAACACACACACACACACACACGCATTTAATATAAACATATATTCTTCTTAAAAACATTGGTGCTATAAACAAAAGTGTGGCCGAACACCCGAAAACATCCATTCGGCATCGTTCTCAAGAACTTCAATTTTTATGAAGCACTACGCAACGAGTTTTGACGAAAGGCCTACAACTCAGCCTCTCCAAATAAAAATATCACAACTCATCGAACAACTGAAGGTTTTTAAATAATATAATTCGCTCTTAATTGAAAAAATCTTTAACTGTTTTCGGTTCTATCGTGATTTTCAACGTGTTCCCATTATTCGGTATAATCAGGTTAAAAACGGTAATGAACGATACTAATCTTAATCCCGAAATATTTGAAATTCATTGTTAACGTAATACTTTTTAAAAGACTTGAGAATAGTTTTACAATAATAAAGCTTTTCTATTGTTGTTTGCAAAAACTATAAGATCAACTGACCGAAAAAATCAACAGAGGAACATATGCACACAGCTTGATGAGATTCCAAGTATTATATTTTCTTTTATTTTATTACGTTTTTCAAGTATATTTCTAAGCCTTAGATATTGAAAGCAAAATTAATTTTGTCTTCTTCTTTAATTTTTAGTTCCAGGTACATAAGAACTCTTCTCCTTTTTGCTTAAAACACACAATAGACTTTAGTTTCTCGTTTTCCGACAACGTATGATATTTTTTATTGTAATAAAATTCTGTTTGTGTTCTACTTTTTTTCTTTTGTTTTTTATGTAACAAATGCTGAGCAAAACAATAAAAACTGAGATAGAAAAAAAAAAAAAAACTGCCACTTACACCGAATAGAAGAAGAAAAAAAAAATATAAAGTAAATGAAACGAAAGTTATGCTTGGCTTCAGGCGAATTTCATATTCCTTTCGCCTTAACCATAACAAAACTCTTTATTCTTGAATGAAATCATTTCCATACCGAACTGAGCAAATGGACTTTGATGAATAATGTTTGTAATGAGTCTTCATATTAATAGCTTTAGTTAAAAATATTTAGTTTGTAGCACTAACTATTGAGAATAACTCGAGTCTATTTCAAAAATTTATTCATTCAGAGACCAATCAGGAGAACATTTATTCATTCAGAGACCAATCAGGAACAATCTAGTGAATATATAACAAATTTAGGGACTGCCAGACATCACAGACAGAAGAATAATTTCCAACCATCTCTTTAGAATTCAAGCATAAATATCTAAAAGTTTTTCTTACGCGATAAAGATCTTTGAGAAAAATCTGTGTAAGAAAAAAGAAGAAGAAAAAAATAGAATTAATTAATTAGACATCAAGAAAGTACGGTTTGTTTGTATTGGATTGGATTAATTGTGTCGTTAGAATTTCAAAAACATAAATTTAATTTTTTTTAAACTTTATAAAAAAAAAAAAAAAAAAAATTAAATTTATATTCACACAAACAACACCTTAAACAGGGAATTGTAGATAGAGATACGTCACTTGATCTCTAACGTAAACTCATAAGAAATCGAATGCTTGATACTTCAGTATAACATAATATACTAACGAAAGAACAACAATAATAACAAAAATCTGCAATTCTATTGCATTGTATTCATATGTAAATGATTTGAATTGTTTTTCATGTGTGTAGGTGAAAGAAAAAAGAAAGCAAAACACAACAACAACAACAACAAACACAACAAAACATCAAACACAATAGTTGTCCTTAAAAACGAAAACAAAAGTAATAAAGAATGGCATGCAACTGAAAGCAAAAAAAAAAAAAAAAAAAAAAAAAAAAAATAAAAAAAAAAAAGAATAAAAAAAGTAAACAAAAGCAAAAACAAAAACAAAAACAAGAAGAAATAATCTAAATAAGAACAAAAATAATAATAAAATGAATGTTATTATTATTATTGCATTTGTTGAGTTTACTTTTCAGGTTTCTATGTATTGTGTGTGTGCGGGTTTTCTTTTCACTTGATATAATTGTGTGTGGCCCATGGAAACTGATAACAATAATCGTCATATATTTACTACTGTTGAGTCGAGAGAGCTTCAACCAAGGTCAGCTACTAAGCTGTGCTCTAAATAGTTTTTCAGATGCAAAAAATTCTTATAAAACTTAAGAACGCAACAATACCTCAATGCAAGGCTGTGTGCTGTGTTGACACTACAATGCGAATAGAAAAAAAAAAAAATCATATAAAAAACTGGAATATCAAAGAAAAGGGAAAATTTATAAATATATCTCAAATATTTGTATACAAGAAACGTTAAAGAATTATTTATATCAAGGAACAGTCTCTTTTTAAAGCTTAGTGATGGATGATTATTTAATTCACTCAGGGTTCTTTATAAATTGATTTCTGTATCGAGTTCAATACATATCATCACAAAAAACTACTTTTATGAATATTCATAAATTTTCGATGTCGATCTTACCTAAACTAAAGCATTGAATTAAATAAGATGCTCTGCGGCTCGTGATATATATTACGAAGAAGCTATCATGGCCTGGAATGTTTGCGTCTCTTTATTGATAATCTTAGTTAAGGCAAATCCCTTCAACGTCAAAGAATTATTTATAGGCGAAATGAAATTATATTTGTTCTGAATGATGTTATTTCATATTTATCGTCTAGTACTCGTAAGCATAATATACGGTAGAGAGACAAAAATGCTGTCATACGAAAATTGTTAGTCACGTGCGTGTGGTATATTGGACTGATGGGTTCGTCGTAAATAAATTATTGTCTCCACTTTTATTCGTTAGCATTTCATTAGGTTGAAATTTTTACCTCGAACAAAAAGGCTAAAGGCTTTGATCTTAAAAAAGAAATTATGCAATGGTTTGGCAACTAAGTAACTGCCGATTTCACTTGTAGATGTCTCTCACTTCCATTTTTATGATATTCCTAAATGTTATGATCTTCTTCTTCTTCTTCTTATATATGTCAAGTGTCATCCTTATCTAGCTTTACAAGTTCATTGCGTAGATATATTCTTAAAGTTTTTTTTAACCTCAACATTAATATGGAGTGCAAGGGCGAACATTTCCGTCATATTTTGCTTTGTTATTTTCGTAAAGGGACAAATGAAGAAGGAAGATGAAGTCCGTAAAGAAAGGCAAGTGGTTTCAAACTGATTTGAAAAATTCTCTTCTGGAGATTTTTCTCTTAAAGATGATCAACATTCAGGTCGACCAGTTGAGCTTAATGAGGATGAAATCAAAACCATTATCGAAGCGGATCCTCATGTAACTACACGGGAGATTGCAGAGAAATTAAATGTTTCACATACAGCATTTAAAATGTGTCGATCTCGTTAAGAAGCTGGATATTTGGGTTCCGCACGATTTAAAAGAAATTCATTTGACAAATCGCATTGGCACTTGAGAATTATTGTTTAAACGCAATGAATTCGATCCGTTTTTAAAACGAATCATCACTGGACACGATGGACAAGTGAATCGTGTACAACAATGTCAATCGAAAACGTTCGTGGTGGATGCTTAATAAGTCATCGCAAAATGACTTCAAAGGCACAAATTCAACAAAAGAAGATTTTGCTGTCAGTTTGGTAGGATTCGAATGATCCGGTGTATTTTGAGTTGCTTTCAAGGAACCAAACCATTAATTCAGAAATCTACTGTCGGCAATTGGACAAATTGAATGCAGCGGTCAAGACAAAGCGAACAGAATTGGTCAATCGTAAACGTGTCATTTTCCACCAAGACAATGCTAAGCCGCACACTTCTTTGGCCTCTCGGCGGGGATTGAACGATCTTGGTTGGGAATTGATTAGTACACCCGACTATATAATCATGATCTTGCGCCATCGTATTACCACTTATTTTAATCCCTGAACATCTCCCTTTATGGTAAAATTTTCAACGATGAGGACGCTGTAAAATCTCACGTAACTCAGTTTTTTGGCCGAAAAAGATCAGACTTTCTACGAGCATGAAATTTTGAAGTTGTCAGGGAAATGGAAAAAGGTCATCGAACAAAATGAAAAATACATTATAAATTAAACTTCATTCCAAGTAAAAAAAAAAATCTTCTATTTTATTGAAGAAATCGGCAATTACTTAGTTGCCAACCCAATGTTTCATCGCGATCGTAGCTTACTTCTGGATAAATTCTAAAAAACGTATTCCTTATATATTTTGCTTCTAGTTTTACTTTTTTACTTCTAAGTAAACATTTATATTATAAAACGCTACTAAATTAATTCTTTAACATTAATTCTTTTTGCTTTAGATTTTCCTTAGGCTATGTAGTCGCAAGAAAACTTATATTAAATCGTCTAATTCAAGAACTGAAGCTTATTGTAACTGAAATCCATATACATACATATATATATATATATATATATACGAAATAAAGAGATAGTAGCCAGTCATGTTTGTGTGAACCTTTTTACATTTCACAAGAAGGGGAGAGAATTTTAATTATTCCCTTTAATTAGTGTTTATTCAAATTTCAACCAAAAGCAGATTAACAATTTTTGTTCGTTTTCAATGAATAAAATGTAAATATTGCTTAAGACTTTCAATGTTAATTTTAAATTATTTATGAGACTCAATGGCACCCAAGTGAATGTATAGAGATTTTCGTTTTTCGTTATTACTTCTTCTGAAGCCAAGTCGTGGCTTTTATCTAAAGTTTCGCTCCTAAAAGAGCATAGAATTCAATTCAATTACTTCTTATTCTTTATTAAAATTTTCTTTAGATTATGGAAACGATAAATGGATAACATTCTGTTAGTATTATGTGATATATATACGACGTACTAAAGGACAAAGTTTAAACCGACTTATGGACTTTATAATGTTTCTATACTAATAACAAAATGAAAATTCGGAGATCCAAGAAAATATCATAGCAACGTGTAAGAGTATTAGTGATCATCTGATCTGGTGGGTAATCATGTTAGTGAAAGTTAGTCTCCAAAGTGGGGGGATGGTAAGAATCTTTGAAAAAGTCTAATCATATTAAGCAAATTTACTGATAATAATCTCTATATACTTTCTCTCATTTACATCAAAGGCAAACCTGGCTATCTCCAAAGTGTAGATATTTATTCGAAGACTCTCATCTTCTCTCATTTTGGACATTGTCGTTTTTTTACATTGTGCTTTCTTTCTCCCTAATTGATTATATAACGTTTTTACGAACTAATTTTGATAAAATCATTAATAAGCCATGTATGGCACAGCAATTACCAGAATTTAGAATTTAAGACAAAATTTATTATTTAAATAATCTTTCAAAAGCATATTTAACAGCCATTTTAACAGAGAGTTAGTTAGTTGTATTGACTGGATTAATATTTATATTTTATTGTTTCCACTTATCAAGAATCTGTATAGTTTTCATGCTTCTGCATACTTCTAGGCCGAGCATTTAATTCGCAATTTGAACATATCTCCAGCGAGAGAGGATAACAATATCGATTTAATGGTCTCATGAAATTTCATAAAAGTCTAAAGAAACGAGAAACTCTTTACTAAAAATATATTAAATGATGAAAAAATACGTGTTTGTATTTAAATACACACACATATATTAAAAAAAAAAAAAAAAAAAAAAATGAAATGAAGCGAAATGAAACGAATGCATTAAACTTCTCCCACACTACAAGCAGCTCAGTAAATCATTGACTTAATTATTAATACATACAAAACATTGAAAAAGGCGTACGCACGCACTTACACATACATTGCATACATGCAAAATGCACGTGCATTTGTAGGTAAATATATTAAATTCATTGCATTCACTTCGATATAAAAGTAAGTAAACGCGTTTTATTAATGTGTACACATTTTTTTTGTTCTTGTTTTTTTTTTTTTTTTGTTAAGAAAAAAAAATATATTAAATACGTAGGAAAATTGCTATTATTAAAAATCATTTACAGTTTGTTGTAGTTGTCGTTTGTTTCAACATAATTACTTTAATTATTCTCTGTAGAGTTTATTAATAATTTTTTTTTCTTCTTTTTTCCTGGGAGTTTTTTTAAAAAAAACCAGCTGATGATAAACCGTAATTAAAAGTAACCATATTATATTATATTTCATTTTAATTTAATATTATTGTTTTTTTTTTTTTCTTTTTTTTTTTGGTAGAACTAAATATTTTAATGATTTATTTATTTTTAAATTTATTCTGCTGCCACTCTAATTAACATAATCTTTATATTAATATAAAAATGATAACACAATATATCATTGGGTGTACGTTTGTATATGTGTCATACATAACTTGGATTTTGCGTCAGCCTATATACGTATGTGTGTAGGTATGTTTAAAACAACATTAAAAAAACGAAAGCGAAAAAAATGAAAAAAAAAATATAAAATATTCTGCTTCATTCTAGTCAATAATCAATGCTGCCTGCATTTCAATGTATGCTAATTAGATGCCAACACATTCGAAGTCTATAAAAAAAAAAGAATAGTAATGAAAATAATATTAATGGAAAATATAAACTGAATAAGAAAGCTATACGCACTCAATTTACCACGAATTTTTTACATATTTGGTTGCACTATAAAGATGAAAAATGTTATGAAAGTCCCTCGAATTTGGAGTAACGATTTATATAGGTTAATTAAATGGCGATTCTTTAATATTTGAGCTGTTATTTTTGAAAGTGGTATAAGTCTAGTTTTGTAAAAAAATATGAGTTAGTGGTAAAATTTCAGTAAGATATAGACAACTTCTTTCCATATTTACAGTAATATGGCTTCAATGGAGTTTCCATTTTTTTAAACAAACCCTTTTTTTTTTTTTTTTT
>KK351137.1:704982-725875 GCA_000671755.1 Glossina brevipalpis | reverse complement strand
AAAAGAATTTATTAAGGATAGTATGTGTTATTAACTTAAAACATTGAATAGAAATTTGAACAAAAAAAAAAAAAAAAAAAACAATTTTACATCAAAGAAAAAATTTTGTTTTACTTATTAAAAACAAATCTTTTTTTTTTTTTTTCTTTTCTTTTGTTCAAATATCTATTCAATGTTTTAAGTTAATAACACATACTATCCTTAATAAATTCTTTTCTTCCCTTTTAATAGAATTACAGCGAGCTTGAATTAATTTCCATCTTTTTTAGACTCCAGGCAAATTCGATATTTCAAACATTTGTAGTAATTATAATATATCAGGTCGGCTGAAAAGTACGTAGGCTAACACAGAAAAATCTTTTCTTTTTTTTTTTTTTTTTAATAGCAGTAGCGCCATCTATGTATCAGCCTACGAGCTTTTCAGTTCAGTTGTTATACATCAATGTCAAATTCATAAATTAAATATTTTTGATGAATTTGAAACGTTAGAAACATCTGTCCATCTATCTGTCTGTCTGCTATGTGGCCGATTAATATCATCGGTTTGGCTCCACATATTTCTTCTAGAAGAAAAACCAAAGTTGATGTCAATTGACTTCTTATCTGTCTCGTCTGAATGATTTGAACAGGACAGGACATTCATTTAAGGGATATAAAGGATCATTTAAAGAATCTAAAACTTTGAAAACTGTCTTTCTCGTGCTTCTCAAAATCTGAAAATCAGACATTTTATTGGCATATAAATTTTAAAATTTTCGATTTTTTTAATTTCGTATTTTAAACTTTTTGAAAATAAATTCAAATTTTTTCCTCAAAACGTTATTGTTCAGATAAACTATAAAATATTAAATACGCTACACACCAGTTCGCCTAATACAACTCTTCGTCTGTTTTCGCCGTAAAATACCAAAAAAGTAGTCGTCTTTGCCATAGAAAATCTAACTTTTCATTAAAATGACAAAGAATCCGAAAAATATACCAATTGAGTCCACCAATTAGAACAGTAAATTAATATCTCAAATAACTTTTCAAATTCGATATTCATTATGTAAAGTACAATAAATAAGAAAATTATACTCGTTCAGGCCCATCACCTTTATCTTAAACAAAAAAACTAAAATAAAAAAAAAAAATTTCGATATTCTATAATTTGGAAAGACATGGCTGATGTTTTCCAATTTGATACATTTTGCATAAGAGGATCGCCCATAAGATATACGTGGAAATTTTTATCATTTTATGTGCCGCAGGTTAAACAAAAATCAATTTTTTTGTTTTTTGAACAGAGAGTTGTCCTTAGTTTACATTGCACTATAGGAGTGTATTCGAACCGATTTGGGTAAAACCTGTATGCAAGAACATCCAATTGTTTTGCCAAATTTGTAGTCGATAGCTTAATGTTTGCGATCAGGAACCGTGTTCACCAATAGTCATTACATAGGCGGATAGAAGGACATGCTTAGATCGAGTCAGAATTTGATACTCATCACGGATGTATAATATGTAATTTATAGGATCAATGAAGCTTCCTTCTGGATGCTAAAAACCAATGGCAAACCCCACGTTTGGTTGTTGCGCGTAAAAATTAGATCTTAACAGTTAATATAAAATCGCATTTTTTGTAGGAACTCTTATGTGGAGGAACTCTTTTCTCGCATAGAATAAAATAAAAAGCGTAAGAAGTTCGAAAACTGAAAAGCTGAACTTGCTTAACCGCCAAAAATATTTACTAAAATTCCACACTAAGGTGCCGAGTGGTTGTAATCTTGACCTTGAACATTTACCAGTAGAAACTCTTTTAAAAATATTGTAAGCTCTTCAATGACATGTTCTACATATTGTTGACAGAAGAAACATACATTTATTTAAAGTTTTCCTAATGAAGAGGCATCAAAATCAGTTCTTTCTGGGTTGTAAGGATGTTATAAATTTGTGCGGACTTAACCAATACATCCGAATTGAGACAACTTTTATTATATCAAACGATAGGCAATCATTCCGAAACAATAGTATAAGGCCCTCACTTGCTGTTGGGAAAATTTTCCGTGCAAACATATTATTATGAATTAGCATTCAGATGACTCGCGATGAGCTATTTGACAAAAAAGTCACGTAAAAAAATAATGTGTGTATCTAGTAAAGTCCGTTGCTAGTTATGCCTTACACCATTTGCAGAGCAGAGTATGGATGTACATAAAACCAAGAAAGTCTTACGAGAGACTAAACTTTTATTAAACTAAGCGATTCGGAATCATTTATTGAAGCATTTTTTGAATAGATTTAAGATTACCTTTTAGTCTGTCTCTCCATGTATTTTTGTATTCAGCCTAAAGGCGGCAATTATTGGGATATTTCAACGAAATTTGGTATAACGACTTGTTTTCTTTATTCAAAATGGATTCGATCGGACCAGCTTTACGAGCACTTTTCATGTAAAGTTCCATTTGAAAAGATAAAAATTTCATTTTTCGTCACAAACGGTAGGAACTAAGAATTTAGTATATAAAATGAACATTTAAAATTTCAATGACGTAGGACCAGTTTTTATACCATCTCCCATATAACCGTTCCTATGAAGAGTAAGCTTTTATGTGATAAAACAGTCTAATTTGTAAATTTTATGTTGCAAATGTATCCCTGATAGTAATTTGACATAAAAATTAACTGCCCAGAATTCGGACCAAGTAGGTCTATATTTTGCAAATCGATTCATTAAACCATCCTCATGAAAATTAAGCTTTTATATAGCGATAAAGTCCAATTTCTAATATTTCATAGTGAAAATTGATCCATGATAATAATTTCATATAAAAATTAACTCAACATAATTTGGACCATGTAACTGTATTTTTTGTATCCTACTCTATTTAAAGGATCTCGCTAAAAGTTACGCTTTATGTGACACAACGATCTGATCTTTAATATTTCATGGTAAAAATTAGCCTGTAATAATAATCTGACCAAAAATTTACTTCTTCTAATTTGGACAACGAAGGTGTATTTTTTGGGTTCGATCGCATATAATAATTTCCACAAGAAAGAAGTCTTTATATGGTATACACTACCATAATGTAATTTGTTGTACAGTAAGAGAAAAATAGTTTTTCTTACAAAAAAAAAAAAAAAAAATTTTGTATTACGTCAATTCGCCATTTAGGTTCCCTTCTCTTTAAGGGGGAACCCATTAAAAGCATGCCTTTACATGAAAATAAATCATAACGTGCAGCATTTTTTCAGGAATGTAGATGAACAATTGCATTAAGCAAAGTGGTAATGTAGGGTATTTAACGTTCGTATTACCCCGACTATATTGTTAATTATTATTATTATTATTATAATTAATTGTTTTGTCTCAATTTCTTCTTTTGCTTTGAACATTTTGAAGCAACTGATATAAGATATTTTTTAAATCGTAAAATTTTCATACAAATTTCGTAGCATACTATTGGGCTTAAACATTTCATAACTTTTATATCTGGCAACATTAAATAACTACATTAATCATAGCATATGCGTATGCAATAGAAATTTCCCTGATTAAGAGAAGACAAGAACCACTTATAGTTAGTCGATACCATAAACACCATAAAATATTTTACGTGATTTTTGCATTAAAAATAAATTATGCTCGAGCTGAATCGAGTTTTCTTATACTCACAAACTATATACGATCAATCATTGCAAGGTACGGTAAATATGCATTTCTTCGGTATGTATTGAAGATCATCATCATGTTAAATATCGTTTATATGTAAGGGAGCAAATTTTTATACTCCTTACGGCTGCGTGCACTTTGTAGGTATTTCTCAAAAAACTAAAAATCATATTTATCTGTATTATAAATGAGTTTTCAGTGGTTACGAGAGTGAACCGTAATTTGTGAAATGATCTCTAAAATAAAAACAAAAGCAGTGAAGACCAATTTATAAAATTCTACATTAGTTATTATTAGATTATTTTATTATTTTTATTATTTTATATATATCGGAGGAAGTGAAAAAGTAAGGAAAAGCAATAAAAAAATATGAATATTTTGGTAAATACAGCGGTTGTTATTTAATATCGTGAGATAGAAGAAGATATTCGTTATTCGTTTTTTTTTTTTTAGAAGACAAAATATTGAACCTTATTCAAAAGGTAGATGCATATACAGATTAATAATAGTATTCCAAGTAAGACCAAAAAGCCATCACAAGACCGTCACAAGCGCTTTTTTTTGTGGTTTACGTGATTTAATAAGGGCTTTATTATTAGTTTTACATCGAAATATCAAATTTGATCTAAAAACACAAAAACTATGAGAAGAAAGCACGCTGTTGTCTCTTATAACTGATGACCGATTGCAAAGTCAGACTACGACTATAAGTTACTTCTGTTAATCACTTCGATTAATTAACTTCAACGTAATTTATAGACAATTGACACCTCTAACCTGCTCCCCGTGTGTGATGAATGTAAAAAATAAAAAAAAAACATTTTTTTTTCTGCTAAAAATATTTTTTTTTTTTGATTATATTCATATCTCCCATAAAATAATTTTTCATATACATTTAATGTACAAATTCCCATTTATACTATATAAATTATCGTAATTGAATTACCTTTTTCGTAATATGAAAATTTAAAAATAGAAAAGAAAAATATTAATTAAGAGTGATTTTATAAACTCGAATCCTGAAACTCGACTCTATTAGGTTGTAAAACAATTGTATAATAGCATGAAAGACATAATGATTTTTATGAGTAATGAAAATAAAAAATAAATATTTTATATATTATCCCAAGAGTATTTAATCCAATGATAATAATTTAGCTTAATATATATAAAATAAATACTTTTTAATAAGTAAATTTAATATAAGAAAATTTTATTTATTTTTTTTTTCTTTTTGGTCAATAAAAAAACTTTACTTAAATTAATTAAAATTCCTTTTGTAGGTGAAAACAATATGAGCACATTACCATGTATCCTAACATACCTACCTACCTAAGCATATACACAGAAAGACGTAGAGAATATTCTACGAATAACGTCTAAATAAATTGAAGTAATTAAGATCTCTAGAAAACATTTCGAAAATATATAATAAATGAGTTCCTTACTTAGATTCTCTTCTTCTTCTTCTTCTTCTACTTCTTCTTCCTCTTCCTCTTCTTCCTTTCTTCTTCTTCTTTACATTTATTTTGCCTAAGACGAATTCTTACAAATATTTTCGTATTCTGAATAAGTCTTTTATCTTTTTATCGTTTTCCTTTCACTTTACTTATGAAAATGAATTGAAATTGTTTTAAGTTCTTTTAAGGATTACATGAGAAATGTATCCATTGCAGCTGAACAATCATTGCTAATAGTATTGTGGCAAAATTCAGAGAAAACAAAGAATAGTAATAATAATAATAACTATATTATATATATAGATCAGAGAGAAACATACAACAAAAATAACTATTAGACGAAAAAAAAAAAAAAAAATTATTGAAATAATTTTAATAGAGTTGCATGAGAATTTTAGAACAATGAGAGATTAATTTGACGTTAGTTGAAAATTTATATAAATAGAAAAAACAAAAAAAAAAACAAAAATTTTAAATTTTTTTTGTTTGTAATAGAAAACTGATGTGTAACTAAAGAGAAGGAAAATATAGAAGAGAAAACCATTTAATTATAGTCTTTAATTCATATGCTTAAATTTATTTTATTTTAATTGAAAACAATTTAAAAAGCTTTAAATCATAACCGCCCATTACCAAAAAAAAAAAAAAAATTAAAAAGTATTATATTTTGTTAATTGTCGACATATCAATTAGATCGGAAATAGTTTACATTTATCTCTATGCTAAGTTATATAAACTTATGGATCAAGATTTTCTATGGATTTTAAATGAGCATCCTTTACTTATTGAAGGCATAGATGTGGTCTAATCACATCACGTAATTAAGTGTAGTATATCTACATTTTTGTATTCTCCTGTCTGTTGAAAAATTAAAATAAAAACAAGTAAGAAAATTATATTCGGGTGTCCCGAATCTTTTATGCCCACCACAATTATCTTAAAAAACGGGGGGAAACTAAATTTTAATAGAGGGTGTGGCAGATTTTTTTTTAAATGGAATACTGTGGAATACAGCCAGCCAAAGAATACCTTGGAAAACGGCCAGAGCAACAGACAGAAAACAGACGTACTTTCTGCCTATACTGAAGGCGTGGCTTGTAAGCGATTTTACCCATTTTCAACGGCAACGTATGTGAAGGAGCTTCCAATGTTTGTGCCCAATTTGAAGCCGATATCTCCATTTTTACAGATAGGAGAATGTTTAACACAGACATTACACAGATAAGCAGAGAGATAGATGGACACACGGACAGACGAATACGTCCAGGTGTATTCCGAATTTCATATTGATCAAGAACATATACATTTTATGTAGTTCCAGAGGCATCTTTCTTAATGTTACAAATATTTTCGAAAAAAAAATTAAATTTCAATATTCGATCAAATCGAGTGGACGTGGCCGATCCTTTCCATTTTTGCACAGCGCAATATTTATGGAAATTTTTATAAATCTATCTATCATGGTTTACGATTAATGAGCAAAAATCCAATTTTTTTTGCTTTCAAAAGCAGAAATGGTATCAGTCTACGTCGAACTGCGGGCGTGTCCTTTCATCGATTTGGCCCATTTTCGATACCAAGCTGTCTACAAGAACTTCCAATGTTTCTGCCCAATTTGAAGACGATATCTTCAGTTTTGCGGCCAGGAGCCAGACATTACACAAACAGACGGACAGGCGGACATGCTTAAGTCGATTTTAAATTTAATGCTTCGGTGATAGGTATAAAAAAAACCTCAACACTTTAAAGTTTGCTAGAAACCCAAGCTTTTATTGTCTTCTTATAGACTACTCCAGCCAGTTTCAGAGTAGACATCAGTTCAATAAGCACATTTGACTTTCTTCTTCTTTGCAAATATGTACTTTCATTTCTTCGAGTAAAGAGAAATATAATTCGCAAGAGAAATTGACACAAGAAGATGATGGATCGCCCTACAATAAAAAAGAGCAACAATTACTATTATTCTCTCGACTTAAATATAGAGGTTCGACTGACTGGCGTTTAAGTATTATTTCTAGGTTTTTGAGATTTTTGTCTAAGGTTTATATGTATATATATATATATATATATATATTTAATTTTATATATATATATTTTATTTTATATTAATTAATATATATATATTTTATATTAAGGAAGAAAACTTGCTTATAGTCGTTGCCCCTCTTGCTGGTTTGCAGTTAACATAAATCATTTGTTTTTCCATTTGCTCTTAATTTTATTTCAAATTCTCTGATATCTTAAAATTGTAAATTAATAAAAATAAAATATAAATATATAAATACGTGTACATATGAATGCATAAACTGAATATTACATTTAGCAGAAGAAAAAAACAAAAAAAAAAAAAACAAAAACAAAAACCCTTCTTCCTTACAAAATTTCTTCCATTAATTTTAAGTGCAAATTAAAATCTATTGTAAAAAAGCAAGAAAAAAAAGAAAAGAAAAGAAAAATTCTAATCAAATCAACTCATAAAAATTTTCCTTAAAATGACACACAATCACAAGCCAACAAACGACAGCAACGACACGAGGTGTTAATCATATCAAATAATTAAAAGACAAAATATTTCTTTTATGTTTTCTTACGAAACATGATTCATTTCTTTCTCTCTCAGTAAATGTCTACATTTAAATAATGATTTAAATTAAAAAAAAAGAAAAACAAAAAAAAAAAAGAATTAAAAATAAAAAATTAAACATTAATTATAAAAGAAGAAAAGAAACGATTAAATCGAATTTATATTCACGATAGTCTGGAGTTTTAAAATTAAGTGTTCATGTATGTTATCCTAAATTTAAGGGCCAGTGATAGAGATAAAAATTTTAATGATTTACTTGCATTTATTTATTATTGTTTTTTGTTAAGTTTTATTTTTTCTTGAATTAAAATTAAAGCGAAATAATAAAACAATCTAATATGTAATAAAAATGAAATTTCAATCTATCTCTGCCTTTCTTTCTCTCTCTCTCTCTCTCTTTCTCTTCCTCTTCCGCTCTATTGCATTAAATGCTTCTCAATTTATCATAAGTTGAGAAGGAAAATGCAACTGAAAATCATTGATTCTTTTCGGCTGATTTCCTTAATTTTTTAAAGGCGCCGGAACAGCTCTTACTCCTCAGCAGTTTACATAATCTAACAGATAAAAAGCAGCGTGAGTACATAGTCGGCATACCCGAGTTGAATCCCCAGTGCGTGGTGGATTATATTTTAATTGTAACTGGTCTGTGGTAAAAACTATAGGGATTGCTCGATCGCTAAAGGTAAAGGTAAAAACACTTATATGATTCGGGGTACAGTTTGCCAGGTTGCAGACATTCTTTACTCACGAGTGCAACGGGTCATGGTTCAATTGACATCGGTAGGCACCTTCATTAATACTTTCATCCGGTTTTAACAGCTGATCCCACCATATCCACAGCACAAGTTTATGGTTACGAATATTCCGCTTCGGTGTCGATGTGGATGGCTTTCCTGGAAGAACATATGACTAGTTACCCTTAGAATTGTCGTAGTGGATCCACTTTTCAACGTCAGTCACAATAAACCACACACAGAAAGCTTCTCTTTGTTGAGTGGCAAGCAATGAAACCGCGTTATTCAAACTGTTCCAAAGAGCAATTTCCGTCAATACGTGTCGTAGGGATTTTCCTTTATTTTTGGAACTTTCCCATTGTATGTATACGTCTACAAACAGTTGATTCATCAGTTGATTCATCAGTCGCTACGGTCTTCAAAAGTTATTTGAGAGTTTGAGTTGCCTTTTCGTCCAATAAGTGTAGCAATTCATTGGTTCTGCAGACCTTTCCTTGTCTTTGATATCAACCCCCATCCCCCTCCCTCCCTCCTCCACTCTAAATTTTTGAAGCCACAACCGACAATATAGACAATTAGTTTCAAAATTGAAACATATTTTTACAATTTTACTTTTACATTTTGTTGCTTTAAATGTCTCTTTATATAGGATTATCCATTTCGTAGTCTGGATTTGGTAGCTTCGTCTCAGTAACATATGTAAACCAGAACTGTCATCACGGGCATGCGGTGCTTGCCATTGCTGTGCTGATACTTCAGCAGGCAAGCTTCGCGTATATGTACGAGAAGATTATGGTCGGCATAATCGTCCATCTAACAGCAAAAAGTTTAAGGACACTGGATCTGTACCAGATTTATTAAGATCGACACATAATTGAAACGTGCACTCGACTAGAAATACAGGTGTTGTTTAGGGGAGGCAAATTTACTCATTACGGTGCGCAAAGATTTTGTGTTTATCCTGTAGGACATTATGACAATTTTTGGATTTAGTATCCATACGAAATTCAGTTAACATAAGGATTAAATCCAGACGAAGAACAGGAGTTAGGATGGGAATTTTCTTTGTCTTAATTTATATTATATTTTATTCACGTACTATAGTAGTTTATTATATAATAAATTATTACAAAAAATTCAGGTGTAAAATAAAATGAAGAAACATTAGAATCGTTTTGCTGAAAGAACAATTTCAAAACAACAATTTTTGTAATAATTAATAAAAGCAATGAATGTGAAGATAATAATTGTATGCATGGAATAGCTTTGTAATTCAAAATTCAACATTTTTACTTCGAATTAGAAAATAATTAAAAACAAACGGCATATGTTTGTGATAAAAAGAAAATCTTTACATAGTTTAGTCATGTCTAGTTCGTAAAACAAATGTTATCTATTACATTAAAATGGCGTTTAATTATTTTTTTCCCAGAATTAATTTGTATTATTATTTTTTTGTATTATTATTACGTGTACGTATTACGTATTTATCATTTGTGGTCTAAAAATCGAACGAACGAGGCGAATAGAGATTTTACGTAGGTAGGAATTATAACTCAAATTTTGTCATTTAGTAAAGACTAACACCCAGCAGGTAATTTATATTTTTCATACTTCCCACTCTCTGTGTTTTACTCTCTTACTTCTTACATCTCATTATCATTTGCTCTAGGCTGACATTTTATTAATTTGAAAACAATTGCAAATTATTTTGTGTGCTTTTAACATTCAACTGAAGCTTTGATTTTTTCCAAAAATATGATTAACTTTTATATCGTAAATGAATTTCTATGAATTTATACGAAACAAACGAATTTTGCTCATTACTCGTAAACAATATAGCAGATAGAATTACAAAAATTTCCAAAAATATTGCGCTAGCTACCCCGTAGGTGTTTGTGCAAAAATAGAAAGGATCGAACACGCCCAATTCGGTAGGATAAAATCTTCAAGTTCAATTTTTTTGTAAAATTATTGTAACATTAAAAAAAGATGCTTCTGGAACCACATACAATGTACATATATTTCATTAGTATGAAACTCAGAGTCCACATAGATGTATTTGTCGGTACGTCTCTCCATCTGTCCATCTGTCTGGCTGCTTTTGGTAAACATTTTTCTAGCCGCAACGACTTGATTTTGCAAAAACATTGGAAGTTCATTCACTGCCTCGCCCAACTATTACAATTTAGGTTTTACCTATTTTTTCCCATAAAGGGCGATGAGTATAAAAGATTCAGCACAGCCAAATATAACTTTCTTATTTGTTTTACCCACTAGGTGAAGGGTATATTTCATTTTGTCATTTGGTTTGTAACTACTAACAGGAAGATCCCCCAAAGTGTATATATATTCTTGATCAGCATGAAATTTGGAATCGATTCAAGCATGTCCGTTTGTCCGTTTATTCGTCTGTCCGTCTATTCGTGTAATGTCTATAGTAAACATTGTCCTGAGAGGTGAGAAAGAGTAATTGAAGTGAATGTGTGCTTTAAGAATAATAATATAAAGAAGAAACAAAAAAACATAAATCATGAAATTCGTACGCGAAATGTACGAAACATAGCGAAGGTAGAAACAGTTTGCAAACCGAGCAACATCTAAAGATAGCTCAGATGACATTATAACTATAAACTAAAAACGTAAAGAATTGAAGAAATATGTGCTCGTACGTACTTATCAGGTATTCATGCGTTATCCAGTCCAGGGTCCGCTTATTATTCGGGTCCTCTTTAATATGTCTACTCACCAGCAAGCATGTATCTCCATCTAAAACCATTCCAACATTTTTGGTTCAGGAAACTGTAGAAGTTTATACCAAAAGCCATAGGATCGACATCTATAAGATTTCTTTGATTCAATGGGGTTTTAAGCAGACGTATGAATCTTGCTTTTCCGTTTAAATTAAGCGCTACAATATTATTGCAATTTAAAATAAAAATCTAAATACTTAATGATGAAGAACTTTAAATTAAATGCAAAGAGATTTAGTCTTTTCAGTACAAATGCGAGACAATCACTTTCTTCTTAATCGATTATCGGATGTCATTACATTTAAAACGCAAAACTTTTCGGTGACTTTACTTAATCTTTCTTTAGTGACAAGATCACGAATGGGAACGGGATTATATTCATTTATAAAGAGGTGTAAAGCATTATGTCCTTGAAAAATACAACATCCTTCACAATATATATTTTATTTTATTATTATGTGTTATTAAAAAAAATCAGAATAAATTAAATTAATCGATGTTTACAAATGTTGAGTTTAAAATATAATTTCAAGGGTATTGAACAAGTATGTGTTGTGGTACATTTTATAATGGTATGCACAGATATGAATCGCGAGAGAAAGAACTTCTAAGCTTTTCTTCTCATTTCAGCTTTTTTTGGACTTTAAGATTTATAAAATTATAAGACCGACCTAGAAAGGCAGGAACGCGAAGAAATAGTTTGTATTTAGTAGTAGTGTAGTATTTGAATGAAAACTTTGTTAATAATTTTAGGATTTTTGTAGTTACAATAAATTATTTCTTTTTCTTAAATGAAGTCCAAAAAACCGTGTTAAGAAAATTTACAATAAAAAAAAAAAATAAGAAAATTATACTCGGCTATGGTCGAACCTTTAATATCGACTATCTTTATCTTAAAAAAAGCGGGGGAAACTAAATTGTAATAGATGGGCGTGGCAGTGAAAGAACTTCCAATATTTCTGCCAAATGTAAAGCCGATATCTCCATTTTTGAGACAGATGGATAAACGTACCGACGGATACGTCTAGGTTGATCTCGAATTTCATACTGATCAAGAATATATAATTTTATGTTGTTCCAGAAGCATCTTTCTTAATATTATAAACATTTTCACAAAAAAAAAAATGTAAGTTCAATATTCTATTATATCGAGTGGGCGTGGTCGATCATTTTCATTTTTGCACAGAGACTACGGGGTAGTTATCACAATATTTTTAGTAATTTTTATAATTCCATCTGCTGTGGTTTACGAGTAATGAGCAAAAATCGAATTTTTTTGGCTTCCAAAAGGAGAGGTGTTCTTAGTCTACGTAGTATCGTGGACGTGTCCATTGACATTTTCCATTTTCAATACCAACCTGCGTGCAATAACTTCGAATGTTTTTCCAAATTTGAAGCCGATATCTCTATTTTTGCGGCCAGGAGAATGTTTACATAGACAGACAGACGGACATGCTTACATCGATTCTGATGATCAAAAATATATCTACTTCGTGGAGTCTCCGAAAGTTTCATTTTGGTAGTTACAAACCAAATGACAAAATAAAATACACCCTTCACCTCCGGTGAAGGCTTTGACCGAATATTTTATACGCAGCATCTTCATTTTAAAAAAAAGATCCGAATTTTGATACTCTATAAAATTGGGTGGGCGTGGCTTATCTTTCTAAATTTTTAGAGGAAAAAATCCAGATCGAAAAAGCATTATTTATGTAAGTGTGTTTTTTCCAAATCAATCTGCGTACAAAAATTATCAAAGTTTTTGGCAAATTTGAAGCCGATATCTTAATTTTTGAGGTTAGGGAATAGACGGATATACTGAAATAGATTCAAAATTTAATGTTCATCAAGAATATATATACATTATGGGACCTCTTAAGATTCCTTCTGAGTTACCAAACATTTTGGCAAAATGAGTATGACTACAACAAACTCATCCTTTGGTGGTGGTTATAAAAATAATAATGAAGAAAAATATGCAAGTCATTTATATTTAAAGCTTAAAGGAAGAAATTTTTTATTCTAAAAAGAGAAACAAAGAAAAGAAAGTCAAAGAATATGCTAAAAATCTGTGGTTTTGCTTATTAAGACAAGAAAATGTAATAAAGAACTGCTCTGTTACTTCGAGAAAAACAAACTTTAAAATTTCTATAAAGAAGAAAAGAAAAAATACCAAGCGCAAACTCTTCAAAGAGAAAAATTTCTTGTTTATATGTTCAGTTACGCTACCAGGTAATGTTAAATATCTTTTGATAACGTTTCCCATTTAAGAGTCAGTAATAAGTTTGTCTGTCGTTCTTAAGCTTCAAAGCAGCTCTAAAGATACCATTATTTGCTACTACTGCTATTCTGAAAATTCTTTTTCTTGAAGTCAACTAAGGATTGTAATGTTCTCCATGCAGCAAAGTTCAGTTGTCAGTCTACTTTGTGCTCTACTCTTTGATCTTGTCAACAGTAATCTACGTGTAAGAACTTCCAATGTTGCTGCCAAATTTCAAGCCAACCTTTTCATCGTTGCGGCGAGGAGAATGTTTACCATAGGCATAGGTGAACACCAGGACAAACGGACAGACAGGCATGCCTAAAATGATAGTAAATTTGATGCTGATCGAGACTATATATTTTGTACTTTGTGAGGCCTCTGGAGCTTCCTTCTTGATGTTGCAAACAAAATGAATATACTTCCGTCATTCAATGGTGGTGGGTATAAAAAAGGAAAAAGGAAGCTTCTTACGCTTGTTATGGAAAAAATCATATTTGTATTCACATTTATTTCCCTAGTCTTTGTGCTTACGCATAGATTGGTGATGGGTCAGGCTGCCACTAGAGTAGAGTCAAATTTTCTATGACGTCTCTTAGTTATGATACTTTTGATCGCTTATATATATTTTGTAGAGAACCTATAGAGATGTCAAACAATTGATCTCAAAAAGTCTATTGTTCGCCATTTGGGCCCCATGGATTACGTCTTTGAGATGAAGAGTACGGAATATGATGCGAAATGGAAAAATTATTCTGTTTTCTCTAGGTTGTTGCATCGGACTATGCTTTAGCCCACAGCGACCAATCACTCCTTTGTAGAAGTAAGTCTCCATTAATGAAAGCCTGGAGCACACACTCTCTATCTATGCGCGAATTGTAAATATCTCGTTATAGCAGCTTACTTTCTTGATAAAATATATACAATGCAGGATGTTTACTTGTATTATTTTTCTACGCTTATTCTACGCTTATTATACATGCCATCCCAAACATCTATATATTTGTCTACTACTATTTTACATCCTGTTTCCTTTCTTAAGTTCTTCTTGCAGTCGCTACTACTGACATTGCAGTTGTTATTGCACATGAAAGAAAGCTTTTCTACATATGGAGACGTTTCTAATGCCTAGTACTGCAGTCCTTACTTGTGTAAAAAAAGTTTATGTCTCTTACATGTTTTCAAAAGAAAAAGAAAAAATCCGATATAACAGACGCTTACCTATATGCAAATACTTGAGTGAATATATACTAAAATGCTCTTTCATATTTACTCTCTTCTATTTTAGACACAACATGGCGTATGAGTTTCTTTATTGTATATAATATGTTTAAGCCTAACTGTATGCAATATATGTACGTGCATTTAAAGAAAAGAAGGTCTATCTATGTACATATGTACGTATATGTATGTACATATGTACATATGTATGTATATACATGTGTGTATAAATGTATGTTGCTTTAGTTATTTCATATTTAAATTGGTTTCTTTAAAAACAGACTCAACCGGCTGACTGTAAGGCACTTGAAATACCTGCATATATGCATGCATGCCTTCACCCGCAATATACAAGAAATATGCCTCAACACATTGCTGTGGTTGATTGTGTTAAACAACTTTTCCTGTATATTCCCTTTATCCTTTATCCATGCGAGACATGCATACTTGAGATAATTAGCACACGAAGTAGTCAGAGATATTAAATTTAAAGTTAAATAGAGGTAAATAGAGTAATGAAGTAAGAAAGGAGCACAATTTCTTAAGTGAAATATATACATACATACATATATATGTATCTACATATATATTATACTTTATAGACAAATAAATACTTTAATAAGGTCATCAAAATTAAAAGTTTCCATTCCAAAAGTTTGAATTTAATTGAAAAGATATTTTCAAATATTTAACAATTAAGTAAATACTTGGACCGTAACTGAAACACATCAAATAATTAAAAATTAATAAATTATTGGATGTAAAATAGTATTAAATCCTCCTAAATACTTGTTAGGGTTTTTGAGCAGACTCCGGTTTCTCTAAGAGAGTGTGTGTGGCATACGTACACACATTTATATAAGAGTAGGATCGAGAAAAATGTCTGATTTAAAATGCATAAATGTCTAGAAACAGAGTCTGGAAACGAAGTGAGCCTTTTTTGGTTAATGATTGAATGGATTAATGTTTTTGAGAAAACATTAAAGTTATTAATAAATAAAATAATTTCCTGTTTACTCTTCTATTCTTCTTAAATCATATGAAAAGTAACAGACTTATACAAATTAATTTGTAGCCGTTTATTGACTTATACACACGTACTATGAAAACCGCACCGATTGCACAAATCATTCATATAAATTGTACGGCTATAGTGTAAAATCTAAATCTCTTGCCTGCACATGAATATTTCATTAAGAATTTTCAAGTAACTTGACACAACTTGATATAAAGTCATTCAAAGAAGGGACGCACACAAACAAACACACACAAAAACCAAAATACATATACAAGCAAACAAACACCACAATACCAAAACGCTTAGAAGTCCTTAAATTCCTCCTCCTGCTCTTCCTCCTCCTCCTTCGCCTCCTCCTATTACGATCATCTGCATTCAGTATCTTTTCTATATTACTTGCACATAGCGCCTGCTATGACAACAATTTAAATTTAACCGAGTGTAGTCCAGTGTTGTGGTAAAGTATTTACTTGAAGAGTTGAATTGTCTATTATTGTTGCATACACTTACATTCATCCATCCATTCTCTCTATGCATTGACATTTGTATTGTAGTAAGCTATCATCTTAAAATGTTGAATTTTGTATGTTTGATGAGTAAATTTAATGAATTGGAATCACTCCATAACGAGCAGCTGTTTACATCCCAACTACTGAATGCTCCACGCTACATCTTTAATAAGTTTTAATGTACTGGGGGATCGGAAAAGTAATAACACATTAGCTTCAAAGATAATTTTTGCAAAGATGCGTTAGGTCCAGAACGATAGTCTCTGTAGGTTGCAACTGCTTTATTCCAATAATAGCCGAAACTCTTTCTAAGGATGACTGACGTGCACACATTGTCAGTAAAAATTTGTAGATATTTCTAGATACACCTAACATTTGACTAAAATTGGGGATCAATGAAAACGTATAAAATCGTTTCAAGTTTTCTTAGCCCTTAAAAATAATTTTTCTCGAACTGGGAGAAATCGAAGCTTCCAAAATGAAAAAAAAAAAAAAACGAAAGAGATACCCAAAAGAATGGAACCCGGTCGTACACAACCTTAGCCGTGACTTAATTATTAAACATTTTCTTTCCCAAATGAGACAACAAGGAATGTCAAGGAATGTAGAACCATGAGTATTACTCTCCTTTGAGCTTTTCACGTGTTGGACGAACTTCTCGTTGCAGCATAAAACGGCCGATCAATTGAAAGCGATCTCAGTAGTTAAGCCCATTTGGATCCTGTCGTTATAATATCGCACTATAGAGAGTAAAAGAAACTGAAAGTTTCCTACTTACACTCACGATTGGACGATCCTTTTGAACATAGATTATAAGATGCACTAAGAACTGAGGGCGGTTAACGTAACTTTGCGTTACTTGTCTTTATTTAATTGATTTTCTTCTAATAAATGAGTAGTTTTAAGCTTTGAATCTGAACTAACTAACCAGTAATCCACGTTAGGGTAAGTAAAGTTCTTCCGAAAAGAAAGCATAAACTGCTTTTACTAGAAGACATGTACTATTGGTTGGTTTGATCGACATAACGTTCTTTAATTGAACGATCATTAATTTACGCAAAATTCTCCTGGTAACTACTCGCCCCTGTCTCTAACCCCCAACTTTAGGATTTTGATAATTCCCGCCACCTTCCTAGGTTCAGAGCACCATACTGCATTTGGCGTTACGAAGCTTTTGCCGGACTCCTGTTTTGTGATTTTGCAAATTGTGTCACATTCACATAGAATGTGATAAGACGATTCCACTGCCTTTTCACAGAATTGGCGAGAATCGGTATCACATTGGTACCCATGTTTTTCAGGTGATGCCTGAGGGAGTTATGGCCCGCGTAGAAGCCCGCGACCAAACGCAGGTGGCTTCTATGCAGTAGTTTATGAGCTGAGCCAAGAGATTTGATAAATTTTTTTCTTGCCACTACCCTTTACTGAGCTTCCAGTGGTTGACAAAGCTTTTCTCTGCCCTTAAAAAAATATCAAAAATATCAAAGATCGTCAAGTTGTATCTGAGGCTTCCGTTTCTAACGAATAAGTACATAGGTTCTCATTATGACGCGTAGAATTTCTTGTAATTTAAAAAGGCCAACCACTGTTTATTTGATATCGTTTCATATCCGTTCACTAAAAAAATTTCCTTAGGGACATGGAAGCTTCCAAAAGAGATGAACAGTTGACGACGAAGATCCTGTTATGGCTATGTTAAGGATCAAATACAAGTTTTCATCGACCAACCAATGAAAGTTTTACGAGCATGCGTGGTATAAAATATATTTTCGATCCTTTAGCAATCATTCAAACGGCACAACTTTCTTTCGTTTTTTTACAATAACATCATTCATAAGCTATTGAACGGTTTTTCTTAAGTAAAGCTTACTCTGTTTCCCAGCGAATTTGGGTTACCGTTGATCAAAGATTTCTTCAAAGAATCCACCGAATAATTAACTTTAATATCTCTTCACTTCTTTCATTTATTGCTGTTCGAATTTTCAACATTTATTATTCTGGATTGGAGTTAAAATTTCGTTTCTCATTATCATTGAAATGTGTAAAATTTTGAAAAAAAAAAAAAAAAAAAATGAAAATAAAAAATTCGTAAATAGGATAAGAGACGATATTTAAGAGACCTTGCACTTTGAAAGCCCTCAAGATTTCGCGACATTCTTAACATTGAAAAATTTCAGGCATCTGGCGCTCGGGAAGAGCCAGTTGATACTGATACCTTTCAAAATGGCTTAACGTTTAAATTTGAAAGAAGAAATTGAAGCGGAAGAATTCATATCCCAGTGTTTTGTCGCTTACCAAGACAACAACAATCACATTAGGACAAAGTCGATGAATATGAAGAACAAAGCACATCTCGCATGTATACTCACATTATTACTAATTTTTTTTTTTTTTTTTTTGGTGTAAAATTAAAGATATCGATGTTGATGTGGTTCGAACACAAGTTACACAACACGCTTTGCTTTGGTATTATTAGGCGAGAAATATCGCACACGTGTAGTTTCACGTTCCGATGATGGACATTAGCCAAAAAGATTGTGCGATTTGCCATAACTGAATTTTTTTTTTTTTTTTTTTTTGGTTTACGCCAAAAATCGAATTTATCCTTAACGTCTTCCTCCTGATGATTTGAAAACAAACATCCGTCATATTATGGCTGAACTATTGCCATATGTATGTGTTTGCAGAGTAGTTATCAAAAATTACCTTAAAAAGGTTGCAATACTCTAAAATGCCTCATGGAAGACATTTGAATGATGATGGCAAAGTCCAAAAAATATATTGGAAAGAAAATGGCGCCAAATTTCAATCAGAAATGTTTTTTATTTACGTTTACTTTCAGCACCATAAAATAGATAATCCTATATAAACAAATTTTTTTTTTACTGTGATAGTCATAAACGATAGACAGACAGTCGGCCAGTTGCCATTATTTTGCAAACACGTGTGAATAGGTTTCATTTCTTATCAACCCTATTTAATGTGGCTTTTCTAACCACCCAATATCCTTTTCACTACATATCTGTACTTGTGCTATGTATATGTATATGTTACGCATAAATTTGTGATACTATACGTATTTGGTTGCACAAGTATTTGTAAATTTGTAAGTGTCTGCTATGGTTATATAAAATAGTTGGCATTCTTAACAATTTAACAATGGCTAAGTGCTATATAAATTTATATATATATAAATATATATATATATATATATATATATATATATATGAATGTACGTGTGCGTATAACTGATTACCTCTAAGTGGTGTTTTGTTATTGAAGAGCTTGTATATAAAGCAATTTAGCACTCGAAACAGATATACTTATTGTTTGCTGGTAATGCATACAAGGTAATGACTACTTTTCAAATATTCTGTGGCTTAGACATATGTAGTATTTCATCAAAGCTATCTCTTTCTTACTAAATTAATAATTTAGTTAATTATGTTATCTCTGATGCAGATGATGTTGAGAGTGAGGGTAAAAGAAAATAAATAAATAAAATCTTTCTTTTTATAAATGATACCATAAAATATCTATTAATGAATTCTAAAAATTATTATTTCAAGTGAACTAAAATATATGTATAGAATGAAATAAGTCTAAGAGTGATAAAAACTATCGCAGGAAGTCTTTTGAAAATTAAATAAACCTATAGAAACATAAATAAATCTTTTCGATTGCTTACCAACTCGCTTCACTCAAGTACAGTTGGCGTTTAATTAAAAGATTAGCGAAGATTCACTGACAAATCTGGTATATAAGCGCTTATAAGCAAAGATTTAGCCCAAGTTTACGAAGGTTGAAGGTTGACTATCACTCAAGGAAAGAAATTATTCAGGTGTTTTTTTTTTGTGCTTAGTGAAGTAAAGTGTAGTTCCTTTAAACTTTATAAACAATTTTTTTCGGTTTCTTTATTCTCTAAGTACTAAGCTACAGGCTGTCTACTGGCAGTCTATTCGCACTCTACGGACAATCCATCAACTTAATCGATAAGATATTAAGGATAAGATGTGAAAGGAGAACGGAATTCTTCGTAATTGTTTTGTAAAAAAATTTGAATAAAATATTGAAATCTATCATCAGGTGTAGAAATAATTAATTATCGCATCTCGAGATGGTATGAAATTCTTTTAATCAAGATCTCTTCATTCTTATCGATTTGAATGTGAATTTTTTTATTGTACCCGCACTTGATAGATTAGATTAGATATGCAAAAAGCTGATGACTTATTGAAGATATCTTTTTATATATATTTTTGATCAAAGTCTGCAATTGGAACGGGCTGAGTATATGTTCATATAGATTCAACGATAAAACTGAATATTTCTGGCGTCCCTAAAGGGGGAATATATTACAAGCTGCTCCAATCAATGTAATCCATCATTGGAGAAATTTATCTGCGACACTTAACACGCGAAACGTGCGTAGGAAACTAGAACGTCTCAATCAATTAATTAATTAATTACAGTCCAAAAAAAATTATTCCAAAAGTCATGATATCGTGAATATGCTAGCCACGTGGAGCCACATGCAACGGTACCAGCACGGCACTCCAATAAATTTCCTTTACCTTTATATCGACCGTACGTCAATTATTTTTAAGGGTGTGAAGTTATATTTAAATATAACTAGCAAAGACACAAACCAAAACTGTTAACAGAGGTCTGTTAAGCGATTAACAGAATCACGTTAATC
>KK351137.1:674022-698452 GCA_000671755.1 Glossina brevipalpis | reverse complement strand
AGTTATATTTAAATATAACTTCACACCCTTTCAAAAATTTAAGTTTTTTTTCAATCAAAAACTCACTCGTCCATTGAATCAGACAAAAATTATTCCTCTACATACCAGACCAGCTATAGGCATTAAGATTAAATATAATTTTCTTTTTTTAGATACAATATTTGCTTTTTAAAGTTTATGAGCCGGAGAGCCTTTTAAATTGAAAGCAGTTTAAGAGAATACTTTGAGAGAATGGCCCTGACGTTGCTATTTTTTATTATTTTTCAGAAATAATTTTTTTTTTCGTACTTAAATATATGCTTAGCAAACTTCCCGAGTATTATTATTCTCTTTGTTTATTTATTTATTTATTTACTTATTTATTTATTCATTTATTTATTCATTTAATTATTTATTCACTTAATTATTTATTCATTTATGCATTTATTCATTTATTCGTTTATTCGTTTATTCATTTATTCATATATTCATTTATTTATCCATTTATTTAGTTATTTATTTATTTATAATCCAAACGTATGTGACTAAAAATTAACAAAACATGATTTAAAATGCGTCGGATATTTTGCCCCTGTTGATATAATAATTGAATAGGTGTTCCTAAATAGAAATAATTAGCATAATGTTTGTAACAATGTAAGTTGTGTAATCTAGATTAGGGAAAGTGGTACAATTAAGTATAATTTAGATGTAAGGTCCCATGTGTTTGAAGAAAGAGGCGAATTCTTGGAGTCTTATAGCCCCTTAAAAAACCAATATGCGTCGTCAACAGTTGGTTGTTAATTTGCAAAAAGAGTCTACTTATTACTATTTCTAAATATTTTTTTTTTTTTTCGCAAAAACAAAATTGCCAAGAATACGCTTTTTTAGCTTAAGGAAATGAAAATCAAATTTTATATATTTTTTACCCAAGAAAATAGTTTATTAAGCCTATATGTATATATAATATACATAAGTGATTTACAGTTGACCATGAAGTCGCGAACATCAAGATAAGGCCATAAGAACTTTCGACACATTCGAGTGATGTAACAGTAAAGCATTCATTTCAAATATAAAGAAAAAAAAATCACTTCCAATACTTATTTTTGTTTAAGCGTTTGTCGACTACCTAAGTTAAGTTAAGTGTTATAGAGATAAAATTGTTCAGATATTAATTTTCCGTTCTGCAATATTAAGAGTGTTGTGTTTGTTTCTCATTCTTTCTAGAAAAAAAATAATTTTTATTACACATACAAGATATTGATTTCTAATGTTATGAGTCGTGCAATGATTGCTTGCTTAGATAATTGATTGTTGGAACATTGTATACCGTTTAGGGTTTCGTTAATGTTTATCTTATCAACTTTCAAGTTTTTGAGTAGTATGTGATTTACCTGAAAACTGATAGATATATTGACGTTAGTAGGAAAAACAAATTAAGTCAACAATCGCTTAATATGTGTCGAGCAATATTAGACAATTTTTTTTTTTTTTTATAATTATTTTTTTTGTTTATTATATTTATATAAATTAAACTAATTTTTTTCAAGGAATTTTCGTAATAATAAGAAATTTTAATGAACAAATTTCAAAAAACTATAAACGACACCCAATATTGTAATTAATACGGGGACCGCAGCGGATGCTGAGCTTGAACATCTGCAAAAAAAAAAATTTCCAAAATAAAATTTTTTTTTATTAAATATATACTTAAAGAAAAGAAAAAAAGGCTTGTATGTGGGTTGGGTTGTATTTTTGAATACCGATTATTTAAAGTTTGGTCAACACGGAAAGCCTCTAATAATAATTTAATTATAAATATATAGCCCAAACAAGGACATATACCTTTACATGTATGTACTGTAACTTATCGGATGATGAAATGAACCCCGTACCCATATATAATATAATTTGAAATCACATTTAAAAAAAAAAAAAGTATTAGAACTCAGAGCAAGTAATATCAACCAAAAAGTCATATTTAAATTGCTCCCACTTATTTATATATGATTTTTAAAAAAAAAATTTAACAAAATGAATTTTGTGGTTGCAATATTAAAAAAGAAAAACTAGTTTCCTTTTTTTTTTTTTTTTTTTTTTTTTTTTTTTTTTTTTTTTTTTGTTAGTATTGGTCTCAACTGCGAACCGATCTTCTGAATTTGGAAAATAATTTGCTTACTTGAGAAACACAATTTTAAAAGAGAAAACTTTCTCCCAAGAAGAGTGATGCATAGATCGAAATACGTAAATTTATTCTGCGTTATACGCACTTACGTAAATATTTTTAAAAATATGTAATGATTGTTTTTGCTCTTGACAAGGATTTTAAAATTTTTTCACATCCTCTGCGCTAACTATAAGAATAAATTTCTTATTAAAAACTCACTTATCTGATTGTTGTATATCCACCACAGTATCTTTTTGGAAATTATAGTAATGTTCGGAAGCCGCCCCTTTTATTTCGTCCAGACTATTTTTATCAGCGATACGTTCACGGGACAAAATCAAACCAAAAGACTCGTCCGGATTGTGAATATCCGTATAGCCACACAAAAGAACGAATTTTTTTTTTGATTCATCAAAATTCATAATTTTATATGTAACTGGCTTTTCGTTTGTTACGTTATACTTCACAATAAATCCATCAGGTTTAGTGAGATCGGCAACATCAACAAGAGCTTCTTTGGTAGTACTTAACAAAGTGGTATTTAAAGCCGCATGTGAGGTAATAATTTTGATTTGTGTGCCATTATTCATAAGATTCATTTTCATTTCGACGCAAGCAAACTGATGAGCAGGAGAACGAGAGGCACCATACCAAACACCCGCCATCTAAATATAATATCACAGAAAAACCGTTAAATTATATTTGTATATAAAAGAATATTGACTGAGATTTACGTCTGTAGCATTTATCGTAGAGTGCGGTATAAAGGCAGGACAGGTTTCTAAATGTTCTTGTCCTTTAACGTTTAATATAAATAAACTAATGATTGCTATAATAGCATATAAAAATTGCTGAGCCGTTAACATTTTTGTGATTTGTTTTTTTTTTTTTTTTAAACTTCTCTAATATGTTTACAGAATTTTATGGTTTACTTGTCACAGAAGTTTCACTTATGAATGTTGAAATGGCACTGAAAACTCTTTGAAACATTTGTTAATAATTTATATATGAATTTGTAGTGCAATAACGGTACGGCAAACTGATCGTGAATTGCTTATGCATACGTGTGTGTAATTAACTGTATGAACAATATCAGACTCTTGTCTTACATCATTTTTTCATTCCTGTTGCTTAGAGTTTACTGCAAAAAGAAAGAAAGAGAAAGCGAGCAACTGAAATTGAGAGGTTTTCTACCCAAAGCTTATTTGGTGATAATAATAACAGTAAACATTCACTCGCGTATGACTTTTTTTTTTTTTTTTATATTTTTTTTTCTTATTTTTAAAGTGGTGAGATAAACATTAAAGGAATTCTTACTTAGTTCGCTTTCTTGTTATAATTATTTATATCAAAAATCATATGATTAATAAACAAACTTACGGAAAGATAATATACTTAAATGTGCAAGCAAAATAGTATTTGTTGGGGTTTTTTTTTTTTTTTTAATTTATAGCTAAACACTTATAACAGCCATTCTTCTCTTTTTAATTACGCATTTCATTCCTTCCTTCACTCCTTCCTCCACTCCTTATAGTGCGTAATGTATCAATTGGGGAAAAGCTTACATTACCCTTAATAAGATTCAAGCCTTCTGAAAATCATTTGTATTTGAATATTAGGTGTTTGCAAAAGTGTTGTAAACGTGTTAAAGTAATGGGAAACACCAGTGTAAATAAGGGTTGAATTCGATAATATTGACCTTCCCCTACCTAACAACAGTAGAACGTTCAGGCTCATTTTCGATATTTATTTCCGACATTCATTTTCAACAATCATGATTTGAAGAAACCTGCTGTCGAAGAACATCAAAAACTTTTAAAAGCTTATAATGATGCTGCTCTATCATATCCCAATTGTCGTTTTTGGTTTCAATGGTTTAAAGTGACGATTTCGGGATCAAGGGCAAAAGACGGTCTGGAAGACCAATAAATTTCGAAAACGACGGAAAACTCAACTCAAGCTCTTAAAGATCCTCCGAACAGTTTAGCAGTTAATGAATTAACTGTTTCTAGACGTTTACATGCGACTAGAAAGATTCCAAAGGGTGGAAAATGGCTATCACACGAATTGACTGAAAATGTCATTTCGGCCACATTTTGCAAAAAAGGTCAACGATTCACTGTTGCAGCTCGCATTGGAAGTTCTGCCGCACGCAGCGTACTTACCAAACCTACCGCCTTCTGGTTACCACTTGCTTAGATCGATGCATGCGGTTTCACAAAGTTGAAAAAGTGCGAAAAAAAGGTCCGTTCATGGATAGCTCCAAAAATCATGAGTTCTTCTGACATGGTATCGCCAAGATACGATAAAGATGCAAAAAAGATGTAGGAAATGATGGAATATATTTTGATCCATATATATAATATTGTACTAATTTTTCTCAATAAATGACTTTTTCAGGCGAAAAAAAACTCTCAAATCTTTCATTGAAATTATTCATTAATTCATTAATAGTTTAGAAATCAATTCATATAAGTCTTCTCATGAAAAATAATCATTTCTGTAGTGATAAATTCCAATTTTTAATATTTTATGATGGTACACCGCAGTAGTAAATTTTAACTTTTCCACATCTGCAGCACATAGGCCTATTTTTTGGACAATATCGTAATATATTTTCAATTTATATAGTGTAGAGTATTCAATAATGGGACTTGGAAGAACTATAATATTTTCAATTGCTTTTCTCTATGTTTGATGCTACAAGAAGGAATGAGGTTTTAATCTAATATCAGTCAAGTTTAAAATAGAAACAATATTTGATACGAGATGAAAAAATATCAAGGTAGGCTCTAAAACGAAAACGATATATTTCTCAAAAGTTTTATCAGTTGAATTTTTCAAATTATTTTATGCGTCGTCATCGTTCGCAACTAAACTTAAAGTAGTGATAACAAAAGTACTGATTACGAATTCTTGGAACTGTAGTGACATTGAGTAGTAGCGACTGAGTGATAAAAACAATTCTTGCGAACTAAAAACATAACTTCAACAATTTTATAAAAATTATAAAAAGTTACAAAAATCTCTTTCTTCGCGTCACATGTCAGCTTTTCATGATAAATTACATTTTTTTTCTTTGCTAAGAACGATTTTACGCCAATGTCCGATGGACTTTTAGATGGTAATTGAATTGAAGGTTAAATTTACAAAATTATTTTGATAAGATCCATTCATCCAATGGATTGCACGTTAAGTAACTACTTCATTCAAAATGGAAGTAAGCTCAAGTTTCAATTTTGTGGCTGTGACCACAATTTTGTGATTGATTTGGTTCGGTTGTGCATTATTAATTGTGCAGATTTAATTAACAATAATGATTAAAGCAGATATAGAAACAAATTCCTGCCGCGGAATATAATTTAGATATTATAGTTGAACACAACGTAAATCCAACATTCTGTGTTTTCAAAACAGATTCATCAGACTGAATAGCGAAAGCATCTGCTTCTGTTTACATTTTATATAAAAGCTGAAAGTGGTAAAAATCAATTTATTTACGATATTATTGATTTATGATTACCGATTAAATGGAAATATAGTTTAGTGTTGTGAAAATAACTTCAATTTTGTAATCTGTGCCTACTAATGCTTTTTATTTTTATCGTCTGTAAATATTCTTTAGAAAATTGTGTTATCTACAAGTGTTTACCTGGTAACTAATAAATCAATTTATATATCATTAGAAAAGAATAAAGAAAAAAGATTCGATGAAAACATTAGTTGCGATTATTAACCTTTTTTAAGCGAATGGTTAGAAAGTTTGTAAAATTAAATTCGATATCCTATCATATCGTAATTAAGGACACAAATGTAGCCATTATTCTTCTATACTACTACACGATCTGTATATGAAATATGTGTAATAAACTCTCTAAACATTTACATGGGAAAACATAATATAACATAGATTGGATTAAATAATACTGCGTGTCTGACAAAATGTCTTCAAAAAAGGTGTTGAATTGGACTTTTAGCATAGCAAGGGCGAACATGCAACTCAGTTCGTGATTACTTTTGTTGCAACTGAACCATGGCTATTCTCACAGGTTAGTCTCAGATTGACAGTAGTCTTAGATGGATATTTTCGAAGTATTTCAATATCAAAATTATTGCCTGTGCCCCATCATAGTGTGCGACAGTTTCAAATGGATTGTGAGATACATTCTTGTGTAGAATGCATTTATTCTTTGAATTGCACGAATTAACCAATAGAGATTAAAGGTTGCTTTTTAAGCCAAGTTATTGTAGCTTCTGATATAAGTTTTATTGCGATAGCTATAGTTTTCAGCATAGCTTTTAAATGATTAAATGATCTTTCCCCACGATAATCTTTATTTAATAAGTATCAGGCAAGAATGAGTGAATTCGGTTATTCGTTAACAGTCATGCAGTACATATCGTAGCGCCTACTTCTTAATGAATATAAGTACTAAAATGTTGTGTGTGTGTGTGTGTGTGTGTGAATTTCCGACACGCATATGTATGTATAATTTAGTCTTGATATAAATAAACTTTCTTTTAATTATTTCTCGCATATCTAACTCGGCTTTTCCTTACGTATGTAACTAAAAGTATTTTACAGAATTGTTAACAGATACAGAGATACGTTGCTGCCATTCAAAAAGAAATTTGACATGAGAAATTTTGCTGAGATGATTTTGTAGTTCGTAGGAAGCATTAATTGATAATTTGTAGAATCGCTTTGTCATCTTCATATGAAGCAGTGAATATATTATCAGAGGAGAATCTGAAGCAAAAATTGTATAGAATTTTGGACTTAAAACTTCCTTCTGGCTCTTCAGCTTCAATTTTATTTATGTTAGATATTTAATTTTCAACTTTAAACCAGAAAGTTGCGTTTTACAGATAGAATTTGAGGAGCAATTGGATTTAAGTTGGAAAAAATATTTTAAGTTTGAACGTTTACGTTGATGGTAAAGCTGGAACATTTGATGTTTCTATTTCTTAAGTAGTATTTATTGATGGTAATTTGTTAGAATTACTTTTTGCATGGAAATTATATATGTGAACATTATTTTCGTTTCAAGGCAAGCTTTTGAAACGATAAACTTAACGACGATCAAGCTAATTTCATTCCGCGATGTTCCGCCCTTTGTTAGGTAGTGATGTCAACTTAACTGCCGGTTAAACATTTAACTTTCAGAGGATAGCATTGCGTAGAAAGTCATTCAGCCATCATTTGTTTCTGTGTATTAACAGACAGCTTTTTTTGCATTTAATTTATCACCAGAGTATTTGTTACATTTATGCCCAATGTTAACAATAAGGACTATTCATTTTTCAAGCAAAATGACTTCTCTTAACAAAAATATATTTAGAAACCGTGGTTTGTTTCCACATAGCGTTGCCAGGGCAACATTGAAAATTCGTAATTCAAATTCAAGTAATTAAGAGAGATGCTCGAAGATCCATTTACAGCATTTTCTTTGTGGCTTCCTAGATGCAGGGCTTTGCTGTCTCTCTTTCGATTTAATTCGTTATCAAATTCACTTTCGAAACCCTAGATTCCTTATTATTTATTATTATTATTCTACTCCAAAAAAAAGGCTGATGTCAATTCGATGACATTAAGATTAAAATTGAAACATTTTGAGTTCATCTAATATGTTATAATTTACAAATGTATGCGTTACATGGACAAATGTACCTATAAACATAAGATATCGGTAAGGGCCATGAAAATTTGACTTTGAAAGTTTGTCTATAAACTCTATAAACGCTTCTCTTGCTTGAGAAATCATGAGAATATCAATTGCAAGATTGACATTATCATAGATAATTTAATTAAGCTTTTGTTTTGTAAGTTATACTCTTATGTTTTAAAGTCATCGACTTTTTTATCCAAATAAACCACTATTCCGACATACATATGTTTTTGTCTAGTAAACACACAAAAGGCATTCTATACGTTTATCATTCAAAAAAAAAAAAAAAAAAAAAAAAAAAATAAAACCAGAGCGAATGGAGAAGGAAGGGTTGGTATGAGAGAAAGATCCTAAGAATATTGTATGCTAAGGAATCACACACACACAAAGTTTTTTGCTCCTTTGGTTAACCGAAGGTATGTTTGTATGTTTTTCTAAAAACAACTATTGTAGAAATGTTTGCATTTTGTCTGTATGTAAAAATTTTATAATGCTAGTCAGGTAGTGGTTGAATTCTGCTGCAATAGTCATTATAATAATGCCACAACGAAGTGTGCTTAGAAATATAAAATTCACCGAACAGACCCCACCAACTCATTTCTAGCTTTTTTTCTGCCATATGATACACTCTCGCATCTGCACACACATAGACACACACACAAACAGTTGCACACAATCTAATTTAAGTCCATTTACCAACAAAAGGAGCAAAAAGGAAAATAGAACCTTAAATAACCACAAGAAAAAAAAAAACAATAAAAATATTGTCTAATGATTATCCTTAAGAGAAAAGTGTGCACATAATGGTAAAGAAAGAAAGAAAGAAAGAAAGAAAGAAAGAAAGGTGGGTACAATTTCCTTATTAAGTGAAAAGCTAAAGATTTAAGACGTTTTTAAAAATAATTTTTCTAAAAATATCATCTAAAATTAACTTTGTTTACGTACGTGAAGAGTAAAGTAAAAGAAGCAAAATAAAAATCCACTATAGAAAAGGATTTATGCAACATGTACTGGAATCCAATAGAAAAAAATAAATAAATATTGAACATTTTTGCTACATCATCACAGTATCAAAGACAACATCATCATGGCTATAAATACGTGAAAAAAATATTCAATCAGTTATTCTTTAGTTGCCAACTTTCACTTAATTTTATATTCAGTATCGAAAGGATAAGAATTTAATTTTTCTATCATATCGTTTGTAACGCACAGTACCAAAGATTTCAAAAATTATTTTGATTCTTAAGTTATACATTCATCTCGCTCTTGTTGCTATCGCGCCAATTATAGAAATATTAAAAGTCAAGTCAGTAGTTTAAAAAATATCGATTCTTAGATTGATTGAAATAATGATCGATTTTGAAAATGAAAATCGATTTGCCTTAAACCTCCAAAACTAGAGAGTTTCCCCGTACAAGAAGAAATTTCTTCCATCGTTAACCGGGAATAGATTTACTTTTCGATTGAAAAATATTTTCAAAGAAACTAAAGCGATAATCAACTGGAATATTCAGCATCGCTTACGATAATATGTGGAGAGCACAACAACATGTGTAGCAAAAGCTTCCACCAAAGCCTTGGAAAACGTTTCATTTATTTATTTATTTATTTATTTATTTACAGTTTGCTTGCTACAGTAAATACTTAAAGCAAAATCTATAAAAAACGAACATGATTAAGAATAATAATAACACTTAAACAATATCATCATAATAATAACTGAACTAAAGTTTAGTAATGAGCAAATTATTTGAAAAAAGGGAACTATAAAATCAAGAAGGAAAGACGAAAAGAAGAAAAGAAGAAAAAGAAAAAAATACAAATACATAAGTAACGTCACTTATAATAAGTAAGTTTCCCCGGGAGAATAGATCTCTTTATAACTCTTATACAATCGAGTGCCGGATCGTTATAGTGAGCATTTATATTACACATCCTACAGCCTATTCAATATGGGTTGTGAAGCTGATAATTAGCACCGCACTGAGATAAGTATAAAATATCGTGATACCTCGTGAGTCTACCTGGCACGTTGAAGCAGCTCCCCTGGAATAGAAAAGGCGACGAAATTAAGCCGTGAAACAAACTTTGATACAAACACTACCCCTAACATTGCCCGTCTTTTTTCGAGTGTGGGGAGATCGATCTATAAGCTGCAGCCTGTTAGCATAAGGTGGTAACAAAAGTTGAGAATTTCAACCTCAGTAATAAATTTCTTTGTACCGATTCAATATGATCGACATGAATCATATAGCTAGGAGACCAAACCACCGAAGTATTATGCAGAGCCTGGCCTAACAAGCGCCGCGTATAAACTTTTAGTGACCACAAAATTCGTTTGAGTATTTTTTAATGTACCCAAGAAACGATTTAGCTTTATTTACAACAGATTCGATATGTAAATGAAATCTAAATTTAGGACCTAATATAACCTTCAAATCACAAAAGCTCGTAAAGTTAGCGAGAAAGCTTATGATTGAAATTAGATTAAAAGCTTATTGCTCCAAGAAAATGACAGGATATAACACTTTTCCAGATTTAGACTCATAACATTTGATTCACTTTACATGGTCAAATCATTAATGTCGGACTGAAGATGCATGATATCATCAGCTGAGTTGAAGGAATGAAACATTTTTATATCATCCGCAAGCATCAACATTTCGAAAACCTCACACAACAAGGAAGATCACTTAAGAAGAGCGAGAATAAGAGAGATCCAAGATGATTACCCTGTGGAATACCAGATGGAACTGCTATTCTCCCCGATTGGCGCCTATTAAACCAAACTGTTTGTGAACGGCATGTATTCTTGAAACCAAAAGACTGGCATGATAAACTTAACAACATATAGTTGATTATTGGTGGACGAGAAAATTACTTTTTTATGGCTTTTTGCACTCTACAGTTGCTATGTCTTCTACTTCAATTCATTGATTTAATTGCTTCAATTGAAATACGTTTGCTTTGGTAAGTTTCTACAAAAAATTATTCGTACTATCGAATTAAAATACACCCACTTGATGTCACTAGAAACAACAGTTTAACTTTCTACTTTTGCTATTATCGTAACGGATTCCGCTTCCATCTTCAGCAATGTTGAACTATCTTAATTAAAGCTTTGAAATTCGCTTATTCGTGAAAGCTTAAAATTTCTGCCATCGATCCAATAGTTTATTTAGGATAACAATATTCGTAGATATTCTTTATCTTCAAAGGTTTTAACAGATCGTTTGGAGCTTTTTTTTTTTTCTTAAAATGCATGAAATTTTCATTTTCTATGCTTGATTTACTAATCGCTGAGTTTCCTCTGGCTTGTTCGGGACTGTACATTTTCAAAAGAAAGAAAACACTTTACTAATCCTTTAATGAATACGCACGCTTTAAATTGAAAGACCTTCATTTGATTGCGAAAGAAATGAGAAGAAAATATGTAAAATAAAGAATATTGGACACAAAGGAAATTAATTCGAAATCTATAACGGTAAACCAACGTACAATGCTAACGTATCCCAGTCAAAGCATCATTATTACAAGTGAATAATGTCTAGTGATCGTGTCAAAGTCAATCTTTAATCCCGAAATTCGCTCATTTTACGCAGTAGATACGTTTCGAGTATTATGAGCAGATTATGGCAAACATTATTTTTCATCTAAGAACACTATAGTAAACTGTGAAGAAGTTCGAAGAAGCTAAATCTGTAACAGATTTCTTAAGGCTTGCACATCATCGAAGCCTACGCTCGACCGAAAATATTGGCGCTGCTAGTGTCAGAGTCATGGAGGAACCAAATTTATCTATAATACGACATGCACAGCATTTGGATTTATCTTACGGTGTATTGTGGCGTATTTTGCATTTGGATTTGCATCTGCTTCCTCACAAAATCCAGCTGCAACAAGAACTGAAGCCGGCCGACCAGGCAAAGCGTAGAAAGTACGCTGATTGGGTGCCCGAACATCAGTGTTTGAAGAATAGTTTTTCGCATGAAATTTTCTTCACTGATAAGCCTCATTGTTCCGCTTGGTTAATAAGTTAAGAAGGAAAATTGTCGCACCTGGAGCACCGAAAACCCATAAGTAACAGTGAAAAACCGCTATATTTCGAAAAAGCCATTTTATAGTGTAACATTTGGTCTGAAGGTGTGATAAACAAGTATTTTTTTGAAAATGACGGGTTTGCGACACAAACCATCAATTCTGATCGCTACAGTCACATGATTACCATTTTTTTTTCTTTTTGGCATGAAATTAAAGACGTGAGTGTTAAAAATATGCCATTTCAGCAGGGCGATACGACAAGCTACGCACCAAGCTCTGTTTTGCCGTTCTCATGCGAGAAATTTCCGTTACGTGTAATTTTGCGTTTAAGTGATGTGAATTAGCCACCAAGATCATGAGATTTCTCGCCGTTTGGCCTTTTTTTTTTTGTATGATTACGGAAAGATTCGAACATTTGTGCGAACACAATTCTCAAACTTTTGATGTTTTGAAAAGGAGGTTATCAAGGTTATGACCAAACTAATGTCCGTTATATGCAGAATAATCACCGAAAATGACCTCAAAATGATCCAGTTCTGTAAGATGACTTGAGGAGGATATTTGAATGACAATGTATTCCACAAACATTGGCAAGATTCAAAAAGTATAGTAAAGGAAAAATTTGATCCAAAACTCAATGAGAAGCATATTTTATTTACTTTTAATTTCGGAAACATAAAATGGATAATAAAAGGGATAAGAAAAACATGTTAAACTTGCTTTAAGATGAATGTTTTTAGTATTAATTTGGAATTCACAAAGCTGCTGCAATAGTCAAATAAGGGAACGAACGGTACAAAATTGAAGATTTCAAAATATTTCAATAAATAACGATCCGACGATTTATCAGAATTATCTTAAGGTTCGCTTCCAAATAGTGCTGCTGACGATTCTCTTTTTTTTTTTCTTTTTTCTTCTTTTCTTGATTTCCTTACGGTAGTAATTGCGAGGACATAACTTTCTTGTTTCTTGTTTATCCTCTACGGTTTTTTAAAGTCTTCTCTTTGATAATCTTATTCTGTTGTCGGTTGTATACTATTTTATTACGATGAAAGTCACGAGCCTTGAGGCAGAAAGCAAATTTCTTTTAAACTTGTTTAAGCTTAAACTTGAGCTGATCAGACCAAAGGCTATCTGGCGATTACTGTAGCCAAAGTTATCATTTAATGTACATTCTGCCGGGCACTTGCAAAAGCATAGAAAAACATATATACCCCTAAAAGAACATCTTTGTGTGCGTCGGTGTGTGCAAAATACATTTCGTTTTAGTAAAGCGTAAGGGTAAACGGGTAAGGGTTCGTGTTTTTAATGTCTGATGTGTAAATAGCTGCCGCTATTGTGGCAGTTCCCGTTGCCGTTGCTAGTACTCTATAATAGCGTGAACACTTAACAAATATCCTTGAATGTCCGTACTTAAAATAGATTTGTATTTTTGTACTCGAGTTTTATTTTAGTAAAATTATACAGTTTTTGGTTCATTTCATTTTCAGTAAAAAAAAAAAAAAGAAGAAGAAAAAAGTTACATGTTATGTTGAATAATGCTTCCGACGTGCAGCAAGGAAAGCACAACAAGCCGAACAAGCAGAACAAGCAACTAAAAAAAAGTATAAAAAAGGAATAAAAACGCAAAAGGGGGCAAAAAAAACAAAAACAAAGTGTCGTACAAGGAAGCTGGCGGTAAAACGAGTACACAAAAGAAGATGAACATGCGAAAAGATATTTAAAATTAATGTGGCATACTGAATATAACAGCTGCAGCTTGCATTCATTCGCAGGTATATATAATACATGCCCACAATTCCATTTGCAATGTTAGGTAGTCTAAAAAATATTCAGCCTTTATAATAGATTAACATTTTTGTAAATAATTTATTTAAGTTATTCAAGTCCTATCGTTAATCGTGACCATATCAGACGGTCGAACAAATCTTTCTTTATATTCAACTCCTAATAAATCATGTCATTCGATAAGATCATAGCATGACATGTAGATGTCGCTGCCATTAACGAATTCATACGATTTTTAGACATCATCATCTTTTAAACGAAATGTATCAAAATTTCACGGTATTCAAAAAGTAGTGTACAAGTTACAGTGGTTTATCGGCTAATTGCCGATTTGACTTTGGAGTGTAGTGATGAACACGTGTTTCATCCATTATCACAAATCACATTCCTTTTATTTCGCCTAAACGACTTTGAACCATCAACATCCCGTTTTTTTTTTTTTTTTTTTTTTTTTTTTTTTAATTTTGCCAACACTAAGCAAACGCGGTAACCAATTCAAACTTTCTCTTGGGCATATACTTATCTGAAATAGTAAATGCACTGCCTTCTAATATCACTAAGATGTCAGCCATTTCACGCAACTTCACTTTTCGTTCTTTCGAAAAGATTTTGTGCGCTTTTTATATGTTTTTTGGAACAACTACTGGATTCAGTGAACCTGAACGATCAATACTAATCGTGTACGTAGGATTTCGTTTAAAGACAAGAAACCATCGGCAAACTGTTGTCTTCAACGGTCATGAGTTCCGCTAGCACTTTTCAAGCCAAGCCTTTGTTTGAATTATAATTTTGTTTTTGTCATTAGATAAAGCTACGCTTTATCAGCATAGAAAACTCACATTTTCTCATTGTTTTGAAAATTACAAAAGTATTGTCACTACTGTAATTTCTGAACTAACGATCGGATATCGTGAAATTTTGATTGAAAATCGGCCATAGTATCGAGAAATTTTTATTTATTGTTTTCTCGATTCGCATGCAAAATCTTATTTTGAAAGTGTGACAGAAAGGTAATCGAATAAGAATTGAAAAGTCTTTCGCTACGGCGAACCCGGCAAACCCGTTTAAGCATTTTCGGAAGAAATGTTTAGTTTACCCCTAAATTACAATGTCTGCACTTGATTCATTGACCTCTACGATCCCTGCAGGATGGTATCGAATGGCTATATATATTCGTCAAATCACACAATGTACACAGAACGCCTATAGTTCGATTCTATAAATATGTTCGGAAAATTGACTAGTTGGATTTGGACCGTAATCATCTTTCATTACCATTTTTGGACTGTTTAGGAAAGTTTAGCGGTTAAGGCAAGAACCAAATCAAAATACAAAATTACACCTTAAAGTTTCTATCTCTCAAGTTTTGTGGTCTTGGTTGTAGTAACAATAGAGAACAAGCAGTGGAGAGATAGATAGATCGAGATCTACTTAAGAATACATACAAACGCTTGATGGGAACTCTGCCATTTGCTTCTAATTATTATAAGTAAGATGATTTTCCGATGCTGAATATGATAATAATAGAAATAAATTCATTTACTCAAAAATATCTGCATGGATGATCCGATTTCAACAAATGAAATCATTGTATGAGTTTTAACCTTTTGAAGGCTTAATATTTTTAAATAACCTTATAAATATATTACATTACTCTACATACATACATACATATATATATATATGCATGAATGTATGCATGTATGCATATATATATATATGGGTGTGTGTGTGTTTGTGTGTGTGTACATCTCCACATGCATTCATATATATATATTCATATATATATATATATATATATACATACATACACAACAAACATATATATTTAAGTATATATGTAAGATGTTCATATATATGTCACACATATGCACGTGCTATGGTTATGAAAGCAAAAACGAATGAAGTAACGATGGCAGAGAGACAAGCATTTAGGCAGTAGAGTACGTTGACAACAATCAGACATACTTGCGAACACTAACCTGCATGCATGTGTATGCATTTCATAGACCATACTTACAACTTATACTTGTTTGCTGCAGTGTTGTTGAAAGTGCAAGTAACAAAAAAAAATTATTTGTTACTCACACCCACACACATGTTATATCAAAGGAAATGAAAGGAAACAAGAGAAGAGGAGCAAAGAAAAACTCAGCAAAATGATCTGCCCGCATCGTATGAAGAACAAGGTAACGGTAACGTGTGAATTAACTCTGCACAGCAAGGCAAAGTTTTTCACAAGCATACACCATACACCAACACATCCAGTGTCAACTATTGTACAAATAGAAGAATATCGTTTGTATGTATTTATCATCAAAAATGTGATGAGGATGATGATGATATTCTTTTCATAAAACTTGCTTTAAATTACATAAAATATCTGTATATAAGCGCATATAATTACATACACATGTATTTTATCGGCCATAACACCATGACTATGCATGTACGAGTATATGATAAAAGAGGCTGGTCGAAGCACTTTACACGTTATGTCCTTGTTTTCTGTTTTTTCTTTTTTTTTTTTCAAGTTTGTGTAATTTTCAATAATAAATTCTGTTAAACTAGGTTTCAAGAGCGATGGCAATAATGACAGCAACTATGGCTGTGTAAGGAAACTGTTTTCACTTTAAGCTAAGGATATATATGGAACATGTAATCAAAAGTGCAGAAAAGTTTTAAAAGCGATAGTTGTTAAATAAAATATGAACAATTTTTTATTAAAATACGTATCAATTTCATCTCTTCTATATAAGAAAATTATATGATATTAATCCTTACGTTTCGTAAAGTACGTAATATGACTATACTAACCTTACTTAATGAGCTTCTTAAAGTATTTTTTTTTTTTTTTTAGTTATTGATGACTTTAGGGGGAATACAATATGTTGAAGGCAAATTCCAAGTTAATGCTCTTATATGTTATGGGTCATCGTTTATTGTTAACAAAATATTAATTTTCTTTTCTTTTCTTTTTTTTTTTTTAAGTAGAGTCTTTAACTTTTATAACTCTGGTTGAAGGCACCATGTATTTAAATCACATTTTGAGAATTCATCTTATGGTTGATAGTTGAAGCCCCAGCTATCAGTAATTTTTAATGTTCTATTTTTGGTTTCTGCAGTTTAAGTCAACTTAAACTTAAAGCAAGCGGATCAGAAATAAAAATTTTTCATTCAAATATTCGCCGATCACACAAGATTTTTATGTCATTTTAATGCAAGTAGAGATTAAATGATTTTCTTCTCTTTTTATACCCATCACGGAGGAACCGGAGTATATAAATTTTGTCACATTGTTTGCAACCCAGATGGATGCTTCAGAAACCATATAAACTATATATATTGTGGATCAGTATAAAATTTCGAACCGACTGAAGCATGTCCTTCTGTCCGTGTGTAGTAAAGATTCTACCAGCCGCAAAAATAAAGATATTAGCTCCAAAATTTGGCAAAAAGATTAAGAGATCTTACACGCAAATTGGTATTGGAAATGGACAAAATCGCTCCAAGGACGTGCCTAAAATACAACACAAACTGAGGACACCTCTACTTCCTAAACTGTAGCAAATAGATCTATAAAAATACTCACACACATAACTTTGCTATACTGTAGCACATGTTGCAGCTGTACTGTGGTACATGTACAAAAATGGGGAAAACCGAGCATGCCCAAGAAAAGTCATCGAGTATTGAAGTTTCAGTTTTGGTAAAAACTTTGACAATATTAAGAAGGAAGCGTCAAATATCCATAATCAGTATCAAATTCGGAATCCACTTAGGCTTGTCCGTCCATCCGTCTACGATACGCATTTCCCCGAGAAATAAGAAATCTGGATTAAATTTAACAAAATTATTAAAAGTTATTGTACGTACGTTGGTTCGGTCAAAGGGTACGCCTATGGTATAACAAAAATTCAGAACACCTCTGGTTTTTGGGTATTTTGTTCATTACTCATTAACTATACAATGTGAAAATTTTTATGAAATCCCATAAAATTGGAAAAAATCTGCCACGCCTATCAAATATTGTAGACTACCGAAGTTTATTTTTTTCCGAACCTTGTTTTTTTAGAAAAAGTGGTTAGAATAAAAGATTTTAATTTTTTTTAATTTAAATCAATTACACTGCATGCGCCAGATCTCCTTAACTTAAAGATAACCCAGATAATTGGCTGGAATGTTTCATTTTGAAAAATTTTTCAAAAATAATAATTTTCTTTAATACTTAATAATCTTCTCGGATGTTATGATGACATTAAAAATGTTGTGAAAAAAATGCTTTTTTCTTAAGCTCTTACAGTAGCGTTACTCCTTAAGTCAATTGAAAGCACAAAAGAAAATTGCCATTTAAGCGGAATGCTGTGCGTGAGAGTGTCAAAATAAAATTTCATTCGATTTTCATATAATTAAGATTTTTCTCTATGTTTGTCTCTTTTGCTCTTTTTACATTTAGTTATTCACTTGCAGAGGCATCCGCAAAAATCTATTTAACGCTAAAAACTTTAGATTTATTTATAAACCTCAAAAAAGCTTTTATAACATTAATAAATTATGCTAATAGTTGATATGCGGTTAAAAGATTCGTATAAATAACGCTATAAATACAGAGAGATGTACGTTTATTTAGAGAAACCAAACATATATTTAAACCGCTCATTAAAGTGCAAAACAAAAAAAAACAGAAAGAAGAGAGAAAAAATGTCAAAAAATAAATTTATAACAAATCACAACAACAAACAAGAAATGAATAAAAATCAAAATAAATCACTCGCATATATTTGCACACACACACACACACACACACTCACGCGCACACATTTACACGCAAATCATATTTTATTAATATCTACCAAAAATATTTTTCAGTTTAATTGTTTTGATTGGTTTACTGATTCCATATTATGCTAATCTGGTTTGATTATTGGTTTAGGTGGTTACTGGTAGCAGTGGTTGCTGTTTAAAAACAAAAAAAAAAAAAGATTTATCGACAAATGTGCAAAATTGCATAAGTAAGTAAGCAAAAGTTAACGTGTTTTGAGGTTTATTTTATTTGGGTTTTTTACTCCCTTCTAAGGCTGAATAAAACATTTTCCATTCATTCATTAATTAACAACATGAAAATATATCATAAAATAGTAGAGGTTGACTTTCACTTGTTGTTGTTAAATTCCATCATTAAGTGATATGCGCTTACTTAGGCTAAGTTGAATTTTAATGCATTTTATTAAGTAAATATCAAGCGAGTTATATATGTATGTCGCACACAACTATTATAAATTGATCTCGCTTCTGTTTACCTAATTTTGTGTGTGTATATAGATTTAAACAGTATTATACTAATTTCACCTTGTAACGCACTACGACGACTTCCATTTGACTTATGTTGGTTGTGTTGATATATGAACGAAAAAGAGTTTTCGATTCTCTATTTGATTCTATTGAAAACGCCAAACGAAACGGTGTTATATGAAACTTTATATATAATCACTATTTATGTTGATTATAGAGCTCAGTGCAAATGCTTTTTGATATTTGATCAGATTCTCCATACAACGAACTAAATAACAACACCAACAAAAATAATAATAACAACAACAACAGTTAAACTAACCCTGATAGACAAACTTATAATCACATAGCATTCGCAATGATATTCTAACAAATATTCATTTAGCAGCAACAACAACGACAACTATAACTGTAAAACAAATGTTAATGCGAGAAATTTGAACACATGACAGAGATTTACATAAAATAAAATCAAACAAAAAAAAAAGTTATATTCAAATAAAATATTTTTTTGAAAATACACCGAAAATTAATACGCGCCAGCACTAGTGTTAACGGTACCCACAAGTACACATGTACACATATAGGCATACGTACGTACATACATGTAAGTACAATAGGTTTTATGCAATCAAGGTGACCGAGAGTTTTTGTTGAAGAAATAAAATGCAAAACATTTTCAACGCTTGCACTGCTCCTCGTACTTCAAAGTCAGCTTGTTGCGTATGTTTATGCTTTGAAAACTTGAGAAGTGATAATTCATAAGAAAAACGGGAATGAAAGGTTTTTCTTTCTAACGAAAAAAAATGCCATTTCTGAAACGCACTCTCTGGTCGCCTGGTCACCTTAGTAAAGTGAGCCTCACGTTTATTTGTTGCAATCATTTGCACATAAATTGATTTCTATGCAAAATTTATCTACCGTTATTTTTGTATTTTTGGTTGCTGATGCTGTTATTCTCGCTGTAGGTTTATTGGTCAATGTTCCGGGTAAACTTTCCGATAAATAGTGGATTTTAATTTACATATGCCAAAGGGATGATTATTAAAAATGTTGCGGATGAAATTTTACTTTGCAAAAAAAAAAAAAAAAAAAAAAAAAATTGCATGAATTTAAAAAAATTTAAATTTACACATATTTTTAATGGCAGATAAATAAGGAAACGTAATATGTTACACAAATAAATGTTCATATCTTGACAACTACTACAGGGCTTTATTATATGTTATATACATATATGTATATTTACTATTTACTAGGTATGTAAATATGAAACCGGAACTTTTGTATAGAAAACGTTCGGTCATTGTGCGGAAAACGATAAAAAGGAAAACAATTTTATTCAAAGTGTAGCCTTTCGCGAGCTAAAAGTTTTTTTTACCTGACTAGCAATTTTTGGATGTTACGCCAAAAAATCTGTCGCTCTTTTGAGGCAAATCACTTAGTGAACAAGAGCTTAACAAATCAAGAGCTGTTGTGGAGCTGAGTGGATGACCTATCGGTGGAAACAAGTTGTTTTCATAAGCTGTCGACTCTGGTGAGTAAGCCGCGGTACTACTTTTCAGTTGAGTGCTACCAATGTGTCGCGAAGAAGTGAACAGACGAACGTCATCTAAAAAATGACATTTTATTACCTTTTTTTGATATTTTGATCGAAGGGTTCAATTCGTTTAATTGCTATTGGTAACCGGCTTTAACAGGTCCTTTCTGGTCCTACCAAAGTGATTCGGTCTTAACGTCGATATGAATGGTACGAACGACTGGTCTATCTTTCGCGCCTGGAATTCTTCAAATAAACCTGCTTTTTACATTTTATTTTATATTATCGCAAATAAATATTTTAACTTCATCTCTTTGGATGAATGGTGAAGAGGGATTATTTTTATATTCTTTTTTTTTCATTTTGTTTGCACCACCCAAAAGGAAGCTTTATAAAGTATAAATATTCTTGATAAACATTAAATTTGGTATCGATTTAAGTATGTCTGTCTGTCTGTCTGTCTGTCTGATTAATTGCGTAATGCCTGCGTTAAATATTCGGGTTAAAAAATAAGAAATTTATATAAAAACAGAAAATCTTTCTTATAGCTTTTGGAACATTACTTCTCCTTTTAGTACTGCCTTCTAGAGTTTCATAATACGGTTTCGTCTAACACTGAACTTCGTAGGAACTTATTTACCGTTTTATAGGACTAAATTATGAGTCGGCAGATTATGCTGATATATGGAAACTTTGAAAATCTGTATTTGATTTTGAATCTTTTGATTTGATTCATATTAAGCTTGCATATGGAATGCAAACTGTATTGCTCTGTACAATATTTTATTGTTGTACGAAAGAGTGTGAAGTATTATTTAAATATAATTAGCAAAGTCACAAACCAAAACTGTTAACAGAGACCTGACTCCTGAATCCTGTTAAACAAAGTTTTGAAAAAATTTATATCAAACATAGTTAAAATACAACTATTTTGAAACTTTTTTGAATGCATATGATAAAAAAAATCAATTTTTGTTAGTTGGGTAAAATTTGATATTAAAAATTTTTTCCGCCATGTCAACAATAACATTCAAAAAGCAAAAGTTTAATTGTCTATTGTGGCCAAACCACGTACTGTGCCAAAACGAAATTTGTTTTGCGTGATTCCTTGATGAATACCGTTTCCAACGATGTATAGCTTATATCAAGTTGCTTTCGAAAAACTTTTTTATTGGACTTTGAAAATTGCTCTGTATAGGGCAAAATATGAACAAAATTGGAGAGACCACTGTAGCCAAACCAAGTACTGTTAACAAAAATTGATGTTTTGTTTATCATATTCAGTCAAAAAAGTTCCAAAATATTGCTATTTTAACTATGTTTGATATAAATTAATCCTAGAGTTTGGTTAATAGGTTTCTGTTAGTCGCGTAACAGGCTTCTCTTAACAGTTTTTGTTCATGATTATAATTAAATATAATTTCACACCCTTGTTGTACGATGGGTGCCTCTAGGAGCTAAGATAAGTTGTTAGTATTTTTAAAGAAAAAAAGCATTAGCAAGCCAGGTACTTTCAAAATCTTTTTTTATATCATCTAATTGTAATTGTAATTCTTTTTATATTTTTATTCAAACGCAAAAATCTAAATTAATAATTAAAATTAAACACTAACCAGGCAATGCGTACATTTGCAATCAGCAGATCAGCCGCTTTATTGTATATTATTTTATGAATAAAAATTAATATAAAGCTTTCTTTATTTATTTTTAAATGTTTATTTCTATTTTTGGTTTTTGTCGAAAATCTCCAATTTTCCATTTGTTAGCTGATAAATCTACTGCAGCAATAAGATAAAAATGTTATATATATTTTTTTTAATTTTCAAAATTGTATAAATTGATATTATGCTGCTTATCTGGCTATAAACCCATGAATAGTAATATATTTATAATATAAAATATAATTTTTTATAAAATTGCATAACACAACAACACAACATAGGCAAAGATAACTAAAATCGAACTATTTAATTGATAATACGATATAAAAAGATTTAAAAAAAAAATTATAACGACAACCAAAACAAATACCTTTTTTAAATGAAATATTAAATCGTAACAAACTGGTTTTTGATCATTTCAAATCGAGATAAAAAGTAGGATATACTTAACATTGATTATATTAATGAGTGAAATCAAAGGTCAGAAGTTGAGTGATAATTATATTCAAATAATGCTTCATCTGTCTCTCCCAAACAACATAAATATTATTTTGGTAGCGCCTAGTGTAAAATCTAGAAAGGGTTTAAGTTGCACAAGTTTAAAATTTCTCATGTTAATATATTCCCCCTTGATTGATATATAAATTTTGCAGTGTCAAGCTTACAATTTTAGTCTGTCATTAACACTTATTTCATCTGAGAGATCATCAATAATTCCGTATTCTTCTATGCAGATAAATTTACAATTACAATTTTGACCCGAATGAGAAAAAATCATTGAGATGCAAGCCGTGAGACTTTTTTTTTCTAAGAAGTTAATTTTGAGATTAACTCAAGCAAAAACTAATAATATTAGTTTTACCCGCATGTTTATCGAAAACTTTGTACGTCCTAATGCTTTTTTATTTCAATTATTTTCAGTCTTCTCATCCTGAGCCTACAGATCAATTCTTACTTTTTTGCCTAAAAAGTAAAAGATTAAAGCTTTAGAAAAAATTTTTAAAAAAGTTCCGTTTTCTAAAGGAGAACTTTAGAGGTCAGCTTAGTGTTGCTCGATTAAATGCAGTTGTCACCCATTCGAATGCATACTCCACAAGCTAAAGAATAGCATCGACTTCTAAGCGCAATTCATGTATAAAATACTTCAAATATGTTGTACTGCAATTGCCTTAGACTGAGAACACGCTTATATTCCCTCACACTCAAACATACGGAATCCAATGTAAAAAAACACAATGAAGCCGTGCATTCTACTTGCTTCAATATGTCCCCAAGGCATCTAAATATAAGCACAACTTCAGCCTTAGAAAGCCAACATTTCCAGAGCATATTGGATATATAACATTTTAAGAACTGAAGCCAACGGTTCGATCCGACAAGATTCTGTTTAAAATCTCTTAATTTTTCCTGCTAAATGGTTGCTTATATGCAGGCTTGAAATTAGTCGTAGATAGGTCCATTATATATATATATATATATATGTATATATATATATGCATACGTATACGTATATATGAGTCACATGGAATGTAGTTCATGCTATAAGCGTATGTTTCCGATATCTGTATCTATATTGTAGTTGTGTTAGAAAGCAAAATAAGTATCAAAAAAGATTCGATTCAAACCGAATGGAATTTCTTTTTGGTTTCATTTGTTCTTCCCTTGTTTTTTTTTTTTTTTTTTTTTTTTTTTTTTTGTAATTTAAAGCTTTTGCCATATGGACAACCTGTTAGAGTTTTAAAATCCTACAAAAAGAAAATATGTACATAAATATAAATTAAAACGAACTTTTCTCTCCATTAACTTTGGCTTATAAACTTCGGTCGGTATCGTTATTTCTAGCAAAGTGCAGCAATGCAATAGTTAAAAAGTCGGGGTGGGAGGAGTACCGTGAACCCTCAAATTTGCAAATATGTTAAATTTAACACAGCACAACAGCGATATTCAAATAACTCCCCTTAACTATCCTTTCCGTCAACACATACGAAAACAAATCAACGACCAATAAACTTGGTTCGCATAACATCTACACATTTAGAAGAGAATCTAAATACGTACAGATGCACTCCTAACACACTCATTTATGTTTGGCTGCAGATACGATAATGACGATGATCATGATGATGAGGAGAAGTTGTTTTATACGGCGCGGCAAAAGGATAAAAAACTATATATAAAGCAAGCACTAGTTTCATGCTTCATACAACGACCGCAGTTATCGTTTGCTCAAAGTTTGTTTTTTTTTTTTTTTTTATTTTTTTTTTTTTTTTTTTTTTTTTTTTTTTTT
>KK351137.1:647992-666188 GCA_000671755.1 Glossina brevipalpis | reverse complement strand
TTTGGGGAAAAGGTAATCCATTATTTTCCAATTCGAAATGTTAAATAAAGTCCTGAAGTTCTTATAAGATTGGATGGATTACCTTTTCCCCAACCTAATATATACTAAACATATGTTAACTATAATTCAAGTTTGTAAAAAAAAGTGGTGTTTGGAACTTAATGGTATTTACAGCGATACGACAAAATATCTTTGTTTCAAAATAGAGCGATTCCACAAAAAAATACTACAAATTGAATATTGTTCCGACAAAAGTTAGTAACTTCAAACATATCACCTTTCATAACAATCGCGCTAAAGGATAGTTAAGGACCAGTAAAGGATACATTACTCTTAGCATTACATGAAATTATAATGGAAAGCAATAAACATGTACTTTACATAGCCGATAATAGGAAAAAAATCAACAATAAATTTCATTCACTTTAATCTGAATTAATAATAACAAATCTCAATATCCAATATTGCTATTATGCGATATAATTACTCTAATAGGTTGAAACGAAAGTGTGAAAATCATCACTAAATAAATTTTCCAACAAAGGAAATACGTTAAAGACCGTCATAATAAAACTTAATCACCATTAAGGTAATCATCAACCGCAATTATAGAAATATAAAATTAATTCGTAACTTATCGTAACTATAGTCGTTAATGTTCATTAACCACATAAATAAAAAAATATCGATATATTTATTGCATACGATATTGAAAATAGATAAATTATAATAAAATTCCGCACCTATACAGGGCCCTTCTGCGAATCCCAAATATACGATTAAATTACCAAAACAAAACAGTACTGTAAAATGCATTCCCATACAATTCCCCGTTTTCCGAATATCACACTCGACTACTACAAATTTTAGCCTAAGGCTACATAAAAATCATAAATTAACTTACCAAACGGGAAAAAAAAGTCCGACATTACTTATTGCACGTTATTAATACCGCCAGACGGACAGTTATGCATCACTGTATGGTTTTCGGCCATCGCCGACGTAACAATCGTTGAACATTCAATAACAATCAAACCGGTTTTGTTTCTTATAAAGTAATCCTCTCTTTACGAACACATGTCTTATGATTACTTTTTACATTAACTCTTCTAGAAAGAATTTTCTTTAAAGAATTTCACAAAATTTCTACACTTAATCCCAAGAAGCACTTATTAAAAATCATTTAGTTAGCACTTCATGTGTTGCTTCTGGTCTTAATCTTTAAAAATCCTTTGGAACACATCAAGCACATACGCCTTCATTTTCTTGAATGCCGCAACTCAATGTACGTACGCTTTTATACAAAATGGGCACACTTTAGAAGGTTTTCCTTTATATTTTACTCGCGAATAACTTTTCACTTATAATGCAATTAAAAATGTTTGCTTCAATATGTTGCAAAACCTTTGTAAATACACAAATTTAATATCGAGCATGGATGTCGAAGATTACGCTCGACAACTAAAACACAATTTTCACGAGAAACAAAATAAAAAAAAAATTCCAATGTACCGGAAACCGCCATGATCTCTTCTTTCTCTGCTCTATGGTTGCCAATCGTACAAAAATCAAATCATATAAGAAACTCTAGGTACTTCACTGGATAAAGGAGGGCAGATTAGAAGCATTTTTCTGTTTTCTTTTCTTTTTTTTTTCAAATTCGAATACGGACCACTTATAATGCTTCCCGTAGAACACCTTAAGCTAAAGATGTCTGCTGCGATGTTGTCATTTCCTAATATTTTTTTTAATATTTAAATATAAGCTTAATAATTTCTTTAAATATTATTATTTTATTGCCTTTCATTCTATTTGAAAAAAAAAAATTGTCAAAAGATTTCTTTTGTTTTTTTAAGACAATACAGTGCCGCTACAGTCCTTAATGAATAACGTACTCTTTCTTTCATAGTTTTCACTCTTTATATTTTCTTACATTTTGCAACTCTTTAAATTTCTTCTTTGAAGAAAAAAAACGCTCTCTAAATAAGATTTTAAATAAGTTTTTGCTTCTTCCATAAAGCAAATACAAATTTTTTACTCTTTGCTTTGCAGAGAAAAAATGCAGAGAAATACATTAAATGCTCTAGAAAGTTTGTTATTTTAACTCAATAAGTTTTTGTAACACCTTAAAAGGTCTGTGTGATCTTTTGTCGTAGTAAAAATTGATACTAGTGATTCAATTGAGTAAATAAGTAAAATATTATTTGTGGATTTCAGTATAAGTTTAGAAAGAAATTAATTCAATATATGCGAACAGTTTTTGTAAACAAAACATTGAAAGTTCAGCAAGCAACAATGCTTTCAATACTTTCAATGTATATACTCTTGTTTTCTTTTTTTTTTATTCTTACTCTCTCGACAACTTGGCAACTAATTTCAAAATTTATTTACATTCTTACATTGTTTTCATTTCCATATGTTACCTGCCTACTAGAGATCTAGAGCTTTAAAAAAAAGTTTTTTCATTGCAAATTAATTTAAACTTATGCCAAAATAAATAAAAGACATTTTGGCAAAAATTATAACAAAAGCAAAGTTTTCTCTTTACTGCTTTACTGCTTTACTCGTAAACACATATAAACATTAATCTTTTCAAGGCGATCTCTTTCGTGCTTATATGTTTTTAACTTTTTTACTGATTTTTCTTTTATTTTTCATTTTTCTTTTTTCTCTTTTTTCTTCTTTTTTTCAATTTAATAGTTTCTTGATATAAATGACACATTAACATACAAAATGTTGCGTATGAGTAGCACTTATTTATTCATTTGTTTTATATACATATATGCTGCTAGCAAGCATGCTCTTGTTGTTTGCGTAATGCCAGACAATGTTGGTAGTAGAAGTTAGTATAAGGAAATCCTAGTAAAGCAAAAGCCGAAATATTTACCTTTTCTTTTGCTTTTTATCCTATCTAGCTAAAGTAATCATTGTACGAATAAGAGAGTATATGGATAAATCTCCATCAACATATCAACGATAAAAAAAAATGTAAAAGTTCTTGAGCTCTGCATGGATGAGAAACTTTTCTACCTTTCTAGATTAATAGACGGAGATTAATTGATAGATTGTTTTTATCTAAAACAACAAGAATTTTAAAGAAAATTCAGTTTAATACATACAAAGTGGAAGGAATCTTTCTTATCCGCTAATTAATTGTAAAAATTGCAAGACGGATGAATCGACGACGTGAAGTAAAACAAGAGACGCAAGCGTCAATAACGAGAAAAAGCGAAAAAAAAGCGAAAGCGAGCAGTAGACATTTTTGTTACTACGATTTAAAAAATGCAGAAGAAAAGCTTCTTAGAATGCGTTATACTAGTTAGTTAGTTACTGTATTCACAAGCCTTCCTTTTGTGTAACACCATTTCCGATCGATAACTTATTATCTATTCAAGCAAGACTTTGATTGCCGACATTCAGAAAGATGGGTTCATTTGTATAATATGTCGCTTCAAAAGATCAATTGAATCAGTTTTTGGATTTAAATATTTTTGATCAATAATCGGTAATAACGCATAACGTTACATGCCTACACAGAAATTGATTGAGCAACATTATGAAATACAGAACAGCATTCTTATTGAGTCAGATTACGGTGCGCAACAATGATGAGTGTTTCGTAAGTAAAAAAATTATAGCATTAGGTCTTACATAAAATTGTCACTTTATCGACAAAAATGAACACTATTTCCTTAGCGCTAAAAATGTGTTATTAAGAGTTGTTCTTTTTTTTAAATTTTAAATTAAGGAACCTAAGAAAAACTTCAGGCGAGAGACGAAGGGTTATATTGTGAAAGGTACCCTTAACGATTTCTAAATCAGCTGTTAAGCGATATGAATGCTTTAACAGAGAAAACTCTCAAAAAATGTTGAAAGCTTTTTATTGTATGTTTTGATTTTATGCAAAATGTCAATCAAAGCAATTTAAAGAAGAAGAAAAATATACAAAATTTGAAAAAGTTGTATTTTCTTATAAAGTCTTTAAATAAATTATTCGAAAGAGGCTAAATTATTAAATAATATCAAAATGGATGGTGGTCGTTGTCCGCCGAAAGTGTTTACAAAATTTCCCCCATGCTTTCAAATGTATCCAGATTCGAAAGAAAGTTCAAATCCGGGCAATATGTGGCAGTTGCATTATTTAGCCTGTCGTTTAAAGCCTAAACTTTTTGGTGGAGTTGTACTGGATTATACAGATCAAGTGGCCCCCAATAAAATCTTACGAGGTAGCTGCCTTCTAAATCTTTATCCAGGAGGTGAATTTAGTTTTGGCGGTATTTATACATCCGGAAAAAATGGGAAGTTATTGGTGAGCGTTGCCGTTTAATTTTGTACTAAAAAAAAAAAAGAAAATACCGTCGAAAACTGTTATAGCAAACTCCTACCGTTTATGCTGACATCAATCCAATAAGTATGTCAGCGACTATGGGTTTTGTTTATTTTCCCCTCTCTTGCCTACTCGTTGAAGCCGGCTTACAAAGGCCTCCCGGGAAAGAACCAGTAGAAGCACAAACTACTGTTGAATATCGCGGAGACTGCTCAACTTTAACGTTCCATTTAGAAAACGTGCGCAAAACTAGTGTTGATATCAGTGCTTCGTATTTGCGATCGGTTTTCGATCATTTAGTTTTGGGTGCCGAATTATTTGCGGAATGGACGCAGAGTGGTGGTATAGTACCGGACGCATCCATTGCAGCCAGGTAAAGTTATTTGAGAAAATAAATCAAAATTATTGCTCTGTGACCATTTTTAGATATCAACAAGACGACTTTTCTGTGGCCAGTGCCATATCATCGAAGACTATAAGTGTCAGTTCTTGGTTACACGTGCATCCGAAAGTGCAAGTCGGTACACTTTTTGTTTGTGAACCTAATCTCGCTAAAACTTCCAGTTTTGTCTTTTGTAAATGGGATTTATGTCAAGCTTACGTGAAAGCTATGTTTAATTCAAATCAAACTTTTGGTCTGATATATGCGCGGTTCGTAGTAGTTCGTAGTTCTCATCGTAGAAAAAGCCCTCTATTATGTGTTTATTTTTTGTTTTTTTTTTTTTTTTCTTAATTTATATTTCAATGTAGCGCTCCTGCAAACTTACCGGTTAGTATGGCCATAAGTATGTGGGTAAATCTCTACACTAATCGTTTTTTACTTGGTTTGAAACTAATCTTGGATCCTAGTGATTTACAGAGAGATTATTAAAAGCTAAGAAGACAACAGACTTTCATTTTTAATAATTTTTGTTTAATTAATTATTAGAAAACATTTTAGAAAAAAAAATCAAAAGTTTACATTCGGGGAAGAGTTTATATTTGATTTAAGCCAAATATATAATTTGGCCTAAATTTAATATAATCACCCTTCACACACGTAACATCTTTTATTAACAAACAACAACAAACATTCTGTAAACACCGTTTTTGTGTAAAGAGTATTTAAAAATCAAAAAAAAAAAAAAATAAATAAATAAAATTGTTTTAAAAAAGCAGAAAAGAAAGTGATGGAATTTTACTTTTCATATTATGGGAAAAATAGCAACAACAAAAAGCAAACCACGACGGTCCGTTTAATTTTCAATGTCAGAAATTCTTAGATAAACTTATCTGTTATCTGTTGAATTAGAGACAATTTTTTGATATATGTAAGCGGGCATGACAATAATTGAAATGATTTAGCATCTTAGTCGTCATCGCACAAGCAAATCAACAACAACGAAAGTAAAGACTGTAATAGAGATATATATTATATATATAAATATCAAAAAAAAAAAAAAAAAAAAAAAATTAACTTTGTATTTTAATTTTGATAATTTGCACTTGATTGCTAGTATGGGTGGATAAAACCCCAATCACTACTCGTGCTACGTATATGACACCGCGTTTGCTGAAAAGAGGAAATAACGAAAATAGAAATGAAGTGTGAATCTGTTTGACAAAAGATGATCAACAACACACTGTTGTAGATATGTTTAGCAAATATTGCACGAAATTCGAAAAAATATATAAAAAAAAATTTATTTTTTGAGTTTTATAAGGAAAGCAAAATAACTTTTATCAAAAATATCCACATTTTACTTGAGAGAGTTAAAGCGGTTGAAAGCGATTTAATGTCGATTAAAAACTTAAAAAAAAAAAAAAAAATTATTTAAAGAAAAATATAATAAAAAAAAGTTTACAAAATGTTTAATAAAACTCTAAATAAAGAGAAAGACTTTGAAGTAAATGAAGAAATGCTTAAAGAAGTTACAACGAAAAAATCTATTGATAATGGAAAAGAAAAAGAAATCTGTTCATCTTATTCTAATAAACGCCGCCACTGTAAAGTGAAAAAGATGATAAGCAATCGTTTACGTATCCTTACTTGGATTGATCGTTATAATTGGCAATGGTTTGTTAATGATTTCATAGCTGGCATCACTTTGGGTCTTACTATCATTCCAGAAAGTATAGCCTGCGCTTTATTAGCAGGTCTACCGGCTCGCTATGGCTTATGTTCGGCTTTTATTGGTTCATTTATTTACTTACTTTGCGGTTCCATCGATACAGTTATCATGGGTCCTACCAGTTTAGTGGCCCTAGTAAGTGTACAGTTCACTGTTGGTAAACCGATTGAGTTCGCCTTTATTTTGACATTTCTTACTGGTATCGTTCAACTTTGTATGGGTTGCTTGGGTGTAGGTAAGTAGGTAAACTTGCTAGTTATACTTTTTTATTTAATATTAAATTTACTTTTTTAAATATTTGCAAAATAAATTTATTTCATATAATAAACTTGTGTAAATTAAGCCAAGTAATTCAACATATTTATTATTATATCATCGTAATAAAGATCTTATGAGTCAGGTAAATAGAAAAAAAGTTGTTATTTATGATAATTTTTTTTTAAATTTACTTTACGTACGCTTTCAGTTGAGTTCAGTTTAGTTATTATAATTGAGAATTTCGTACACGGCGTGTAAAGGAATGGTAAACTAAAATATCGGATGCTTCGCTTAATTTCATTTCTTTTCGTACTCAACTGTTCTGATCAACTGTTACACAAGAAGTTTATGCGAATATATTCGATACGTAGAAGGATTTTGTTCTGTTGTCAGCGTCATCATCATGTTCTGAATTAGCTGAAATTTGTTTATCTTTCTCGCTTCTTTTGTCTGTCTCTGTGTCCGTTCGTCCGTCTGTCTGTCTGTCCGTTCGTCTGTCTGTCTGTTCGTCTGTATGTCCGTCCGTCCGTTTGTCTATCTCAAACTTTCAAGATATTTTATCGAAATTTTATACGCTATTATGTGTTGCGCCTAGACCGAAGACTGTTGAAAATCGATAGGATCGGACAACTTTTATGACTATTGTCCAAAACATTGATTTCTTTTAAAAGAGTCGTTCGTTCGTCGTGAACAATATTTTCAAATTTCAAAATATCTCGATAATAATTTTCGGTATTGCAACGTATTAAATTAATATGAAAAATTTGTAACGGATTGGCCAACTTTTTGAACCCCATCCAATATAATAGTTCTTACGAACAGTAAACCTAGTGTCAAAAAATCAATTGTTTAATATTTTATGATGAAAATTTATCTACAATAGTATAATTTAAAATAAAAATGAACTGTACAAAATTTGGACCGAATAAGCCCGTTTTTTTTTTTTGCATCGAAACCCTTATAGGGGTTCCAAAAAGGAATAAAAAAGAATATGTCTTTTTATTTGATAACTTATGACGAACATAAATGGAACCGGTGAAGCGTTTTAGAATTTGTAATAATTGTCTTTAATGTTTCACCTTATTTTTTTAGTAGTAGTAGGTCGTCATAATATCATTTTCGGACAACAATTTCTTTCTTAAAGTTATTGAAATAATCTTGCAATCAAATAATTTCTTGAAAATTCCCAAGAATATCAAAGGCTAATTACAAGGACTGCTCTACATCGATTCTCTGAATTCTACATTCTTTCCACAGGTCGCGTTATTCTTCGCTTTGGTGTATATTCTTTGAATAAAACTTATTTTTCAACTTCTTTGCGTGAATGCGATGCGTAGCAAGGCGGCAACAATTCATTCGTTACGACGAAAAAACTTAAAGAAATTGATCTTAAACTATCGCAAGTGTTTTACTTAAGTATTCAGACGAATGCATTTTTGAATGATTGTGACTGAACAAAGCTTCTTCGTATAGAACAGGTCGTTTCCCAATTTGAGATCGTTTTTGGCATTATGACTACAATTTGGCATTATGACTACAATTTGGCGATCTGCAGGGTGTTCATCGCTTGTGCTTGTACGACCACATTTAAATACAAACACTGATTATTTAACCTTTTTATCTTTCTTTATAATGTCTATGGAGCTTATCTCTATTTGTTTTTGGAGGTTTTCTTCTCAAAAATTTTTTAATGTTTAATTACAACACGAAATTAAATTATATCCATATTGAGATAAGTACTTGCGTTTAAAGCAATGCCTAGCCATCGATTACCATGATATTTGGCATGTGATTCACTAAAGATTTGCTTCATTCATAACATTAATGGAATTATTTGATTCGTAGTCTGGTTTGTTATGAGAAGCATTTTATGTCCCATACAATATATTTCGCAAAGCAGTAATGCAACACATCTAGTCTGAGCTACATAGTTGCGAAGCTGTTGTCTCTGATTATTTCGGCCCCCAAGTGAATGCCGTAAAGAAAATGTAAATAATGCCGTAGAGAAAACGTAGAGAAAAAAGAATAAAGAATGAAGAAAAGTATTCGATAAGTTTTCAAAAAGTTTTAAAATTTGAATTTTTTTTCTAATTTTTTTTTTCGTATTTTCCAGGGTATATATTCGAATTTATTTCGATGCCTGTTATCAAAGCTTTTTCATCAGCTACAGCTATACTGGTAATGGAATCTCAAATAAAGGTTCTATTAGGCATTAAGTACTTAGTAGCCGGTCTCGTGGAATCGTTAAAAACTTTGCTGAATCGTTATCACGAAGCTAATTATGCTGATTTTGTAATGGGTCTTTGTGCTATAATATTTCTTATAATATTTGAGGTAATTTTTTAATTTGAGGTAATGACGACAATCGCTTTAATTCAAAAATTTTATTTTGAATTTTTTTTTCTCAGTCATTTGAAAAATTCTCAAAGCTTTCTAATATTAATAAAATGGTCCGTTTATTATTTCGTTATTTGTCATTTTCGCGCAACACCTTAATAGTATTAATTACCGCAATTATATCTTACATATGGTTGTTGGACAACCCCCATACGCCATATACTTTGAGTAAAAACGCTTTAACCGGTTTACCGAATTTCACACTCCCTATGTTCACGATTGAAGCTCCGGAGAAAACATACACATTCTGGCAGATTTTAATGGAATTAAATGTAGGTATCTTGGTGATACCTCTAGTAGGCGTTTTAACGAATATATCTATAGGGAAATTAAGTATGTTTGAATATAAAAAAACAAAAAAAAAAAAGGATTAACTTATATTATGGAATATTGAATTTTCTTTTAATATCAGCTCCTAAGGGTTTAGTGGATACGAATCAAGAGCTTTTAACTGTGGGTCTGTGCAATGTTGCAGGTTCTTGTTTTCAATCGATGCCTACTTCAGGCGCCTTTACTCGTTACGCCATAAGCAAGGCATGTGGTCTGTGCACGCCCTTGGCTAATTTATATTCCGGTAAAAATTAAATTTATTTCAATCTTTATATGTATTTTTATTTATATTTTCTTCTTCTTATTAGGCGTAATTGTTTTACTAGCTTTAAGCTATTTAAGCCCCTACTTTAATTTCATACCCGAAGCTACATTGGCCGCCATATTAATTTGCTCTATATTCACTTTGCTCGATTTCAAATTACCCTTGCGACTGTGGCATGAATCGAAACGTGATTTTATCGTATGGCTGGTATGTTTTGTGGTTTGCATTGTCAGCGGTGTGGAGGTGGGTTTATTTGTTAGTATTATCATCAATGTTTTGCACTTGTTGTACTTGTGGGCACGACCTGAAATAACGGTGAAAATTGAAGATGTATGTATGTATGAGATGACACAAAGACATTATTGTTTGTAATCATCATCGTCGTCATCATCACGTTGTTTATATTTTATATGACGAAATAGATCGATGATATGCAGTATATATGTGTTACGCCAGGCAATGCTATTTACTTTCCTGCCATCAATCATTTGCGTGGCAAAGTACTCAAGGCCACCGCTCAGGCAAAACAACGTATACCCGTAGTTATCGACTGCCATAAAATCACCGGTCTCGACTTTACAGCAGCACAAGGTTTTGTCAAACTCGCTGGTGGCCTAAGGCATGACACAACTGAATCCGATGTCACACATGACAGCAGCAGTTGCAAATCTGAAAATGACGCTGATGGCTTTGCAGGTGATACTTTACTTATACTATATCGTATGCAAGTTCATTTGCAGAAATTGATTGACAACGCAGAGAATTTGGTATTTTGTGAGAGTAAGGAGAAAATACGTGAATTCCTTACACAGGAATGGTTGCGTAATGGTTTCATTAATCTTAAAGAACACATAAGAGCATCTATCGATTTGGGCTATAAAATTGAAATTGAACGATGCGAATGATGTGCAAGAAAGTGAGGAAAAATAAAATCGAAAATAATTGCAGTGCAAAAGTATTATTCCATAGACGAAAATGTCAAGTTTAGCGAAAGTACAAAATAGAATATAAATCAAAAGATAGAAGAAAACAATAACAGATTTTGGAACAAACACGACTTCTCTATATGAAAGTAAGTAAAAACCTGGACTACACTAAAGTATAATAATTATAAATTTTAATTAGTAATCAATGTGATGTATGTGTAAAGGGAAAAGCTCAAAGCTAACGTCAGAGAGTTTTTTGCTAAGCTTTAAAAACGAAAAAGCGAAATTCTAAATTGTGCTTTTCCTCAGCGTAGCCTTTAATTCGCGGATAACATTTCGCCATTAGATGATTACGTTCCATGATAGCATCTCTAAGTAATTATTGATTATTCAATTATTCACACTTAAAGGTAAGAATGCCAAAGCTTACCTGCAAACGTTTGACTGGTAAAAATTCGTGCAATATTTGAACTCAGTGTTGGTAGGGGTATTCCAAACACAAAGTTACATATACAAAGCAAATGACAAAATGATATATACTCTTCACCTTCGGTAGGTATAGAAAGAAAGGTTTTCTAGTGAGTTATTGAAAGAAAGCTTAAGACAATGACATCCTGTGCGATGTATGCCTGAAAGAATAAATAGCGAAACATAATTTATTTAATTTACTCGAAACATTTTATGAACAAAAACAAAATACAGATTTGCCTCAAGACAATTTTGTTAATGCACACGGTAGAAGATTCAGTACATTTACGTTCTGCCTCAGAAACATAATTTCCATAGCCAGGGGGATTGGACAAAATAATATGAACATCTGACGCTATAAAGAGTTTCGCCTTTCGCATTTCGTATTCACTTTCGCAAGTGTCAGCTTCCGCTGTACAGTTTCTATCAAAATATGAGGTGCTCAAGTGAGTGTTGAGTTCTTTTAACTGCCATATGTTCATGCTAATCCATGGCGTTGATAATTCGACTTCGAATAAAAGGTGGTAGATAGAAGATCGGACACATTTATATTCTTAAACAATACCTTTGAATATAATTTACCCAACTATCAATATTCACAACGAGAAAGTGGTTAATTGCTAGGAAAGTCAATAACTTATTTCTCTTTCTGCAAGAAATCAACATATGTCGACTTTCAAGTAGTGCTGACATATTAATGTGACACAATAGCTATGGGCATCTAAATGCAAAATAGCTAAGCGATCTTGTTAAATTGTCGGTACATCCATAACGAATCGTCTAAAAAGAGCCGAAATACCGTACGTATATGAAATGCAAAATTTGCGAAAAAATCACATTCAAAAAGTTCACAAACAAGTTTTGGAAAACGGGTTGATGTGGTCCATATAAATGTATTCGGTGCAATGACTATAGCATCAATTGGTGGATCAAAATATGCGATGATGTTTAAAGTTCTTTAGGAATGATGTTCATATACTTTATTAAAACTTTAGACTAAGTCTTCGACAAGTAGAAGAATTAAGAGAGTACGCCGCAGCGATAAAGGATACAACCCACAATAGACGTTAGAGAAATGAATAGACAAACAGCCAAGAAGGATATGTTGTGACAAATATATAAATTCTATGAACTGTCTGACGAGCATTACTGGATATGAATGAGAATGACATGGAGTTTATCAGCGGGTACACAAAATTTTCGCCTTAAAGTCATTAGAAGAATGCAATCCGCCCTCTGGTTCATAAAACTTCCACTCGTTTATGCGCGTACAAAGATTTGGGCTACTATCTCATAAATTTCAATTAACTTGCCTTTAGTCTTTCAAATTTTTAATAAAAATTCCATTTTAAATCTTTGTTTTTTTTTTTTTCCTAGCCTCCAAAAATTTCAGTTTATCGATCCATAATTCACTTATATTAACTGCGATTTTTGTGTACAGGCAAGCAAGCTAGGCTGACTAGCACAAGCTATTTTTAGTCATTTAATTGAAAATGGGTTTTTCAAAAGCATTTGCACAAAACAGAAAATAAAATATAAGCACACACGCACACACACACATGGAAATATGTACTTAACGACCTATAACTAAAGTCAGACAGACGCACATATATATTAACTAAGTACGTATTATATGTTGAAGTAGAAAACACTTTTGAAAGCGGTTTTATGCTCATTTATTTAAATAAATTGTTAATTATTTCCTCACCATTACGCATATAGTTGTCAATGCTGTCGTTGTTGGTGTTGTTGTTACTGCTGCTATAATTGCTGCATTTTCTTTTTCCTTTTCATTTTTGTTTTATTGCCGTTCTTCTCATTACTGAGGCATTTTGTTGACGATAATGATGACGTTGATAATAATAGTGACTCTACTCTACTCTACTCTACTCTACTCTACTCTGTTCTGCTCTGCTCTATTATTTTCATTTAGTTGATTTATATGAACGTATTAGTGTGTGAAAGTATAACGTTTAGCTTTATTACGCTCTTTATATCCATTATTAGAGAATGATGGATGTACCGAAATAGGCAAATAGAGCAGGTCTTAAAAGTGAATCACTTTTATATTTAACAAGCAGTAAACCGTAAATTGATTCATGGCAGAAATGATTGGAAAATGTTTTACAAAAATATGTTGTTTGTAGTCTTGAACATATTAACTCTATCAATTATTATTTTGAACTTTAAACCATATGAACCATATATGTGTGCCTGTTACAGGCATTTGTTGTTGACTACCGATATGCCTTAAGTATACTGCACAATCCAAATATACTATCCATTCCATAAAAAAACTCAGACAGCTTGAGTCAAGTCACAAAGTTTATTCCACTTATTTCAGATTGTGCTCGCATGACTGTACAGTTTCGAACAAAATTTTCTCTTGGTAATCTTCTGAGCTATTTAAGTTTTGTGTAATTTTTTTAATGTAAGTGGCAACTCTGAAATTTATCCGCTGCCACCTATGATCACTTATCACATCGCATTATTGCAGCAACGATTTCCACACCGTATCATCTCACGAAAATTTTGATGTGAATGGACTATCAAGATCATGGGATTTAATACGGTGCGATTTTTTTCTTTGAGGTTTCCTGAAACCTCGCATTTACGTTCTTTTATCTAGCTGATTACTATACTATCACCACAGAGCAGTTCAATTCAATTGACTTCAATTCAATTTCAATGTCAACTTAATTGAAATTGATTCAAATCGAATTAATTCAGTTCATTCATACTACTACAGTCCAATCTATGCATTGCCTGTAGTACAACTCATTTCAATTCATTTCATTCTAGCTTAGTTTATCTCAACTCCACTTGATTCACTGCATTTCAATTATGGAAATTTAATTTCGAGTACAATGGTGAATCTGAACTAATGTGGTTGGATAAAATTCCGAAATTTGTAGGAAATAATAAATATATTCTGATGCAGTCGTCAGTTATACTATTTTATATTAAAATATTTGTGCAGCGGTTTTATCATTGAACAGAAAGTGATTAAGTGAATCACTTAACTACTTAATATGAAGTGAAAAGAGTTGTGATCTTATTAGAAAATAGATCGTTTAGAACATTCGAATAGATAAAAGCAAAATTTCTCTTCTCTAAATCCTCTAACTCAACATCTATACGATGACTTATGGTTTGAGATTAGATTTCATTCATTTATTAAAAAATTGAACTTTTCGAAGTCTGCTAAAAAGGTTGTGTACCAGATACATTTCACAAAAAAAGCAATTCCGAAAGCAATGCTGCAACAGCTGTAGAATTATTAATCATACTTGCACAAGTTAATCGGACATTATATTAAAGTTTTTATTTAAATATTTTAATTAAAATTCGTTTTAAATTTTCTTTAACTTCATTTTAAATCTTTTTCTTGTTTCTTTTGTGGTATTTATGTTCGCAAGTTTTCGTTAGCAATTTAATTTAAACTGTGTACTGAATTTTTTCTTAACCTGATATAAATTGAAAACAGAGACCAACAATTTACCCATTTGCTAATTTTTGTTATTTTTATTCTGTGTGTCCTTTATTTACAAGAGATTTAATTACTTTTCCTGGTATTTTAGATTTATTTTTCATTATTTTCTTTTAGAGACATCTCCTCCTTTTACTGCTGTTCCTTTATTCATTTGCTTTGATGCCGGTGCGCCAGTAGAGCGTCGTGTGTCGCATTCAGACCATAGTCAGCTACATTTTTCACAGCTAAGTGAAAAGGTAAACAGAAATCCATTAGCTTAGCAATTATGGTATGCAACAGTTTTTACTTTTTATTTTCTCATTTTTCTTTTTTTTGTTTCTTTTTTTCCTTTTCCTTTACTTTCCATCATCAACTAACTGACTGACTGTATAATAATAACCATTGTCAGTTTAAACACTGTCACAAACAACGAATTTAAATTAAGTAGTAGGCCAGAAAGGAGATAAATTTTCAAGTCTTCCTAAAAGACTTGATATAGTATTTGCATGTGATGAGTGGTATCGAGGTGCTTTCAGACTTACGGTTTAATTTAGTTCAAAGGACACTAAGGAGTTGGAGTATATAAGTAAAAGGAGTTTTATCGCCGATTTCCTTATCGCTACTAACTACATTCATAAGTTCCTCAAATCACTTCCAGTATAAATCTTAGAACTTAAAATTTTCAAGACATAGCAACTGAACTTTGTTATCAGCTCCTTACAGTGGTAGACTGAACTCGATTATCAGTTCCTTATAGTGGCAAACTGAGCTTAGTTACCAGTTCCTTCTAGTGACGGAGGGAACATTTTTATCAGTTTCCCATAGTGACATACTGAATTTGGTTATTAGTTCCCCTACAGCGACAGACTGAACTCAGTTATCAGTTCCTTATGGTGATGGACTAAATCCAGTTATCAGTTACCTATAGTGACAGAGTGAATTGAGCTTAGTTATCAGTTTCTTATAGTGACAGACTCAATTTCGTTATCAATTCCCTATAGGGACAGACTAAGCTTACTTATCAGTTCCTTATAGTGATAAAGCGAACTCAGTTATCAGTTCCGTATAGTGATAGGGTTAACTTAACTTATCAGACTTTTATAGTGATAGAGTGAACTTTTACATTGGTTCCTTATAGTGACAGACTGAGGTTACTTATCAATTTCTTATAGTGATACAGTCAACTCAGTTATGAATTCTTTATAGTGACAGGGGGAACTTATTTATCAGTTCTTCATAGTAATAGGGTCAACTTATTTATCAGCTCCTTATAGTGACAGACTGAACTAAGTTATCATTTTCTTATAGCGACACACTGAACTCCGTTGTCAGTTCCTTACAGAGACAGAGCACTTAGACACAGAACTTAGTTATTAGTTCCTTATAGTGACAGATGTGAACTTATTTATTAGTTCCCTATAGTGACAGTGGTTATAAGTTCCCTAAAGGGTCAGACTGAGCTTACATATCACTTCCTTTTAGTGATAGAGCGAACTCAGTTATCAGTTCCCTATAGTGATAGAGTGAACTTAGATATCGGTTTTTTATAGTGATAGAGTGAACTTACTTATTATCACTTCCTTATAGTGACAGAGCTTAGTTATCAGTTCGTTATGGTAAAATACTATCTTTTACCAGTTAGTCAATAATAATAATTTGATGCTCTTAAATATAAATAATTAAATAATTTGATGCTCTTAAATTACTACAAATTGTTCGCGGCTACCTATGAATTATAATTTAATTTATTTAGAAGTCATTAGCACTTGAGAGCTCATTAATTTTTTTTGTAAGAAAACAAATAAGTTTAAATATCGAAAAACCATGCGACACGCCTATAATTAACGAAATTCATTATTACTTACAAACAAGTTTGAAGCTTTAAGTAATGAAGATTAGCTGGGAGATGAGAGGTGTATAGAAAGTTTGTTTGCTTTTGTTTTTAATTTAATTTCTTTTATGTTATGATTATGTTTTTATTTTTTTTAATTATTTTATTTATACAAAGTATTTATTTAGTAATTTATTTCAAATTTATTTATGTTAAATATATTCAGATATTTTTATTTATTTATTTTTTTGTTTTCATTTATTTTCTATATATCCGGACCTTCATTTAGAATAACGAATCATCGATAAGGTAGTGTTGCGCTTGAGTGATTTTTATGGTTTACTGCTTCTAAATACTGATTTTATTTATTAAAACTTTTCCTTACTGTCTAACACATAACAAACATCATCAACATATCCAAAATACACAAGAGAAAATACTTACTAAAAACCCCCAATAACCTTAGAGATCGAGACGCACAAACAAGAAAATAGTAAAACGTTATTCAATGCATTTATAAGTGATAGAAAAGAAGAATAAAAATTTGGTAGCAAAATAAATAGAAAAACAAAACAGACAACAATCATGAAAACAACAACAACAACAACAACACCAACACAAACAATAACAATAGCAATCTAATGCAGCTTACAATGACTGTTGATTTTTGTTCTTCTTAACAAAGTATCTATAAGGTAGGATAGGGTGTGTTAAAGTAAATTATTGAGTTGTGCGTAGTCTCTCGTCACTTAACTTATAATTCCTCCACCCCCTCGTCTATTAAAATCTGAAAAACTTAAAGCTTTAAGAGCATGTATGGCAAAGTAACAAATATATGTTAGCAACCACTTTGAATTTAAATTTGAAGGGGAGACACTTGCTGTTAGATAAGTGTCACCTTATTTTATTCTCTTTGTGTGTTTGGGTGTGTTTATATATGGATTTCTTTTCTTGACTTTTATTATTTTTGGAACTACCAATCGAGTTTTTTTTTTTTTTTGCTGTATACTTCCTTTGTGTTGTCTTTTAAGGTTTCAGGATAAGGATACATACACACATTCTTTATATATAAATTTAAAAGACATCGAGTTCCCCAACCAGCATAAGCTGTAGACACATTTGATAAAGAGTCGTTTTTTTTTCGACATTAGCTTTTTTCTGTTCTATACTACGTGAGAAAAGTTTTATGCTTGCTTCGTCGTTTGCCTTGTAACTGTCAAAAAAAAAAAAAAAAAAAAACAACAATATTAAGACTTTTTCAGAAATACGAAATTTGCAGCTCAAGGCCCCTTTGTCCGCTTTTACAATTTATCTATTTTAAGCTTGATAAGCAGGCCTCTCTAAGGCAAGTCTACTTATTCAAATGCTTAGAAAAGCCAGAGAAATAAAATAAATGGAACCTGCTAAGAACATCGATATCGTAGAAATGATAACAAAGGACACTCTCTTAACATCTTAAGCGTCTCTTAAAAGGTAAGCGTTCAATATTCGTTTCAAGCCGTGGATAACTTTGTTCTACTTTGTTTATTTTTTATTTATTTATTCTTTTTTTTTTTCTTTCGTTGTGCGAGAGGCCTTCGTTATGGTAGTAGTGGTTGTGATTGTCTTAGATTTTTTTTTTTACGAGTTTTGGTTTATGTTTGTCTTGCAATTCTCAGAAGTGTATTTCAGTGTTCTGTTAATATGGTTTCCATAACTGTTACTCTTAGGTTCTCTCTTTGGTAAGAGTTCAACTCACTCGTCATAAATAATAATAAGAAAAACAAAAAGTAAATCGCATAAGTATCTTTACTAATCCTACGCGCGTAGGA
>KK351137.1:620376-639539 GCA_000671755.1 Glossina brevipalpis | reverse complement strand
TCACATAAAAATTAAATTTTAGTGCTTTATTACACTGAGAGGGAGTGGTCGTTTTTTTTTAATTTTGTATGGATGGTATAGGACAGCTGCCGTATCACACCTGGATAATGTTATAAATCTTTCTATTATGAAAGCGAGCAAACAATTTTTTTTGCTTTTGAAAATAAAAGTGTTCTCGGTTTAATACGCACTGTAGGCGCGTCCTTGGACCTATTTGATCCATTTTCAATACCAACCTTCATAAAAGAACGTTCAATGTTTCTGACAAATTTGATGTCAATATCTTTACTTTTGTGACCAGGAAACATTGCAAAGTTGGACACACGGACAGACGAACATTCTTAAAACGAATTTAAATTTGATACTGATCGAGAACATATACATATATATACTTTACGGGGACTCTTAAAGCTTTCTTCTAAGTGTTGCAAACAAAATAACAAAATAAATATATTCCCATCCTTCGGTGATGGGTATAAAATTTAAAAAAAATTTTCTTGCATAGAAAAATAGAAAAAAAAGAGAAACTAAAACTTACAAAAACCGCCAACTAGCTACTGGCGCCATATTAAAATAAAACAATGCGGTATAGAATAGAAAAAAAAAATTTGCAAAACTAGAACAACAAACAATTGTTAAGTGTGACCGCGTCGATTACAATTACGAGGTTGACCTACTGCCCGGGTAAAATCGTGCAAATATGCACGTATTCTATAAGAGCAGGCATCAACACACCATACAGAATGCATTACTTTGAGTGAATATGCATTTATGGCTGATGACACACAGAAAGCATCACAATAGAAATTGTCGACCGTGGCTATCATTACCCTTCTGCATGTTCCTATTTGCTGCTTATAAGCTTATACTCTGACGTTATCATTCTTATCCGATTATTTTTTAGATATTTTTTCACTGTAGCTGCATGCTTTTAAGGTTAATACAAAAATTTATTTTATTAATTTCTTTTTAAATTGCTTAAGTATTTGATTTTATTGTTCTACACCACAGAAATTGAAAAGAAAGTAATGAAAACTATTTCTATGAATTTTTAATATTCTTTAACAAAAATCAATAGAAAGTAAATGAAATAAATGTGGAAAACTTACACTTTTTCATGGCAATAATGTGACGTGTAGCTTAACTGTATCAAATTCGAAAACAGGTAGGCTTGTTTTTGCAAAAGAGTACTGCTTTTATTTTGATGGATTTTAATACGATAAAGAAATAAAAGAATTTTGTAGTTTTCATTAAAGTAACGCAAGCCTGCTCTCTTTTAGGAATAAAATTAATTTAATTTCTTCTGCTAGACAGACTGTAACTTGTATGTGTAAAAGCTTTCAAATTTAATGTAAATAAAATTCTTTAACTAAATGAACGAAAAAATCCAACACATCTTTTCCCTTTGCAATCCTTTTGTTAGTGGTTAACCATCGTGTGTTCACCCGTATAGTAGCTGGTCAAATATATATAAAAGGAAGCGTAGAGAGAAATTTAACTTAATTATAGAGACATTAAATGTACGATATATGTATAAGAGCAAGTGAATGGATAACAATATTAATGGTATGATTATAGTACTTTGGTCTGAATTTATTGGACCATGTACCATAAAGACAAGAAACTGCTAGCAGCTTTAAAATACATTTGTTGTTCGATCACATTGATCACATTATTGATCTAGTTGATCTAGGTGTTTAATTTAATAAACTTATGAATTTTTTTAGAAAAATTTGCAATGCAATTTTTGTATAACAATCTTAATATCCGAAAAGTGTGTCCGCGAAAAGGATGCCTGAAAATATGACAATTGAACAGCAAACAATTTTACAAAAATGTTTGTATTGACACTTTGAAAATGATCCTTATTTCTTGGAAAGAGTGTTCACATGAGTATCTATTTCCCACGATCGAATCTGTATTAAACTAAATAACAAGATTTCAGTCCGTTAAAGTTGTGAAGGAAAAAGTGGCACACGTCATAAAAAAGTTCACCGAAGAAAACTTCCATTACTGTGTCGAAGAATGGAAAATTCGCATGGAGTGTGGTAGGGTCAAAAGAGAGGTATATATTAAAGATACTTATAATTTAAAAAATATATAAATCGCTAAAATCTTTTTTGTGGCAATAGTCTCTTTATTTAGTTATTGCTACACTTTTTATTCCAGTCTAGTCAGAGTACAAATAACAGGTGGGCTGAAAATATCGTAGGCTGACACATCAGACAGAACGTGTTAGGCGTACACTTCGTTACACCAAAAATACAGTATGGTACTGGAGGACTAGGAGCAATGGCGGCTAGAAAGACATAGCACAGCGGAGCTGGTTGCCCAAACAGCAATAATAATAATTTAAATATAACAATTAAGTTAATCGCTTTGAGTTATAAAGGATCAATAATTTACACGGCTTCTAGATGAGTCGTAACTCCCTCAAGTATCACATGACAAATATAGATATCTCAAATACCGATTCTTGTAGATTTTGTAAAGGACTGGCAGAAACGTTCCTTTACATCCTATGCGAATGCGACACCATCGCCAGAATCAGACACGACGTGTTCAGCGAACACAGTACTAGATGACTAAGGGCAATTACGGGTAAAATAGATACAGCATAGCGGAGTTGGTTACCCAACCAGCAATAATAATAATAATATTTTGAATATAACGAATAAATTAATCGCTTTAGGCTACGAACGATCAATATTTTTCTATAATTTACACGACTTTACATGCCAACAAAAATTTAGGTTACAAGGAACATATCCACCCTGGTATATATACTAAATTTTGTTTAGTGGACAAGTGTAGTCCCTGTAGAGTTTCGGCTTCTTAAAGTTAGTACACTTTTACCTTAATCAGCTAATTAATCATTGTGTTTCGTTGAAAACTAAATCTGTAGATTATGTTACCAAAACATTTATCCTTGAGTCTTACAGTCTTTGGTTTCCAATTTAGTCGGGTATTACTTCTATCTTTTACGCAGTTTGTTTAAAAAAAGCACCGAGAAAAAAGATAAAGGAAGAGTATATTTTAATTCTTAATCCATGCATATAATATTATATCAAAGGCACTAATATATCGTTGATATAATGCATACCATGGTAATCAAAAAAAATTATACTACATTCACTTTTATTTTATTTATTATAAGAATTCATTTGACTTGCACAAGTTTACTGCATAGTTATTTACCATAAACACATTTTGTGTGCTAAACAAAAAATGTATTAAAATATAGAAAACTAAAGCAATTTCTCCAAAAGGCTAAAGTAAATAAATAAAATGCGGGCAAACATAGTTTTGTATATATAATAAAAAAAAAAAAAAGGAGTAACGAAAAAAAAAAAAAAAATACGAAATGAAAATATAGTTAAAACATAGTATATAAAGGGAAAAAAGTTAACCAAACTTTACAACCAACTTACACGTAAGCCATAGACAAACATACATTTATATATATGTATTTTGTAAAGTATTAAAAATTCCATATTTTTAATGCACACATTAGAAAAGGTAACACAACTTACATGTAAAAGCAAGAGCGTTGAACGTGAGAAAAAATATTATTTAAAGCAGAGCATGAACACAAAAAATGAAATAAAAGACACTTTAGATAAATAAGTTAAACGAAATCAGATTTTGTATTTATTTTTATTAAAAACGAAGAGAAGAGAAGAGAAAATTACAACTATCGAGTCCATAAATATGATGATTATATAAACTGCCCTTGTAGCACTCAGAAATACGTTCGAAAGTTCTAATATTTTGGTCATATGCATGTTTTTCTCTATCAACTATTAAAGGAAACTTTACTCTTTCTTACTATCTCAGAAATTGGCCTGTAAAACTTGGGATTTTATAGTTATTATCTTAGAAATACCGTAAGAATCTGATCAGGCCAGAGACAAGACTACACAAATACTATAGAATTAATTTCTAAAAAAAAAAAAAAAAAAAAAAAAAAGCAAAAATTTTAAGAATCAAAAATAATTTTTCAAATCACGTAGAAGACAAGCCTATCAATAATTATATACTTGTGTCAACTGTCAAGACTTTAAAAATTGAAAGCTGAGATATAATTAAAGAAATTCCGAACCATGATACCCAGCACTGAAGGAGCTTATCTTGTTCGTAATTCCTTAAAATACATCTTGAAGATCTCATCAAATACATATTTGCTTATCATAGTAAGATTTCTATCTTCTAATTCTGAATATGAAAATTCAGTGGATCTGAAAAATCGTATAGAATCTCGTAACTTATCCATATCACTATTTGTAGTTGTCTTGTGTAGATCAAGTTCTAAAGCGAACACGAATCGCCCAAAAAAAAAAAAAAATTTTGCAATAATGCAAGACATACCCCGTTCCGAAATTCGCTTCAGAATTACTAATTGAGATATTTTAAAAAGAGTTTCGAATCTATACTTAAGGCATTTATAATAAATAAGAGAATCACTTGAGATGTTGAGTATCCAGGATTCAATGACAGAGGAATACTTCTGCATTTTATATAAATGTATCTTGAATTTTATTTAAAAAAATTGCAAATATGATGAAGTTTGTGTGGAACCTGTTGAAGAGTTTGTAAAACAATAAGTATAATATTCATATACATTGCACATGCAAACGTTTAAATATCCGTTTGTATTTTTGTACTTCACTTGGAATTATTCATTTTTATTTAGTTTGTATGACAAAAAATATTTAAAAAAAAATAAAATTTCATGTAGAGAGTCAAAGTCAAAGTTATGTAAGTCTTTTTTTTCCCTCTTCCTTATTTCCATACTTCAACCAACCAGGAATGGAGGGTATACTCATTTTATCGATTTGTTTGCAACAACCGAGAAAAAGGCTTGATAGACCACATAGAGACTTAAAAATACCTGTCCGTCCGTCTGTCTATCTGTATATTGTCTGCGATAAACATTCTCCAAATGAATTCAAATTTGACAGACATATTGAAACTTCTTGCATGAAGGTTCCCATTGAAAATGGATCAAAATTGTTTAAATAATACTTCCGCAGTATAACATAAATTGAGAATACAGGTTTTTTGATCTTTACCGGTAGACTACAGCAGATGTAACAATATATACGGATATTCTATGGATAATCTTGGCTATAGAAAAATGGAAAAAATCGACACGCCCACCCAAGTCTGCGGACTAGACCATAGAAATTGGATTTTTTTTTCACGTTAAAATATGTGTAATACCCTGGAAGGAGCTTCAGGAACTCATCAAGAAATGTATCAAATCCAGAATCTATCTAGACATGTCAGTCCATCCGTCTGTTTCACTAAACCCCAGTTTATTTATACAATGTCTGTGGTAAATATTCTACCGATGGCAAAAATTAAGATATGAAATTCAAATTTGGCACAAACATTGAAAGCTGCACAAGAACAAGGCAATTTGATATTGAAAATGGGAAAATTTGATCAAAGCACACGCCTACCATACAACACAACAACATGATTATCGGCTTTACTTTTTGGTTTCTTTCACCATCGCTTATGAACTACATTAGATACGTAATAAAAATTCCCACGTCCATACTACAAAAATGAAAATGTCAGTCACGCCTATTTAAGTAGCGAGTATTGAAATTTCTTTTCTTTTTTTGGTTTTTTTATTGTTAGTTTATTTGAGATAAAGATCATAGATGTAAAAGGTTCGGAGCAACTGAATTTGAGTTTCTTACTTATAGTACTTTTTGTAAGAAAAGCCGGTGGGTAGGTACAAAAAATTCGGTTACAACCTAATATAACTTTCTTATTTTTATTATATTTTCCTTTTTCTCATTTTTTATTTATTCAGCTTCTGCCAACCATGTTGCTGTAGGTTACTTTAACTTTGTTACAATCTTTATGTAAATAGTAAAAATAATTAAGGTGCCAGGCAAAGTGTACAGCTTTTTTTTTTAACTGCTTTAAAGCCTACAGACCTACTTTGTGAATTCGTTTTACTTATGTGAAAAATATGAAAAAAAACTTATTATATGAAGCTTGTAATAGCGATAAAACCTCTTGAATTTTAAAATTTTTCTTTTTTACTTTTTATTGGAATTCATAGAGTTTGTTTGCTTTGCTACAAGGGATAAGGGTTAACTCAATTTTATTATATGTTTCGCAATACTTTTTAATAACTATTAGAGGATTTGTATAATATACTTATATTTAACTAGCGTGAGATTTTGAAAAGCTTTCTTCATATCGAGAAAGTTATTTGTAAGACACGCACTTATATAATATTATATTTCGCTATGCGGATTATATATTCAGCTCATTTTTAAACAAGACATTCATACCGATCCATCTGTAGGTTAACTGGTTTATTCTACGTACAAGAAGAAGGGGTCCTCTAACATACAAAATTGAACTCAGTATTTATCCAAGTCCACCGAGTTCACCGCTTCTCTGGTGTAAGAACTATTTCATCAGTCTCTCCTCTTCTCCTCTTTCTCTTTTAAAGAGACTTTGAACGGCCTAGTGATCGATCTAGTTTAGATTTCATCATTTAAAAAATCATATAACACACTTTGGGGGAAAATTAATGAAAAAGCGATCAATGGAAAGCAATTAAGAAGATTTTATTGGCCATTGGATGAAATTGTTAGACTCAACGCCTTAAATTAATATCAAAAAATTTCAAGCTTTATCAGTTAACCGATCGCATACACTTTAAATGGCTCTGAGCAATATTTTATTGAATATTTCTTATGAATTTTAATTTAATTTTAATTTTAATTTTTAATTATTGTATCAAAAGATAGGAAGATGCAATACTTTTTTCTTTTTTCTTTTTAGTTTTGGTTAATTATTGCACCAATAGATAGGAATCTACAAAATTCGTAGACTTATCTTTCTATAACCTAATTCTGTAATGAAGTCATATACAAGAATCTTGTCATTTCCTTAGCATTTGTTTAAAAGTTACTCTTTATATATAATGACGCTTTAATTTATGTCCTGCTTTAAATGTCAAAAATAAAAAAAAAAACTGTCAAAAAAAGCATGAGTTACTATGACTACAACGGTCTGAATATAATTTCTAGTTTCATTAATCATTATTATTAGTTGTTAGCAAATAAGTTTCTAATTTTGAAACGTGGCGAAAAACTATAAAACAAAGGGCTAAAAATTAATTATAATAATAATAATAATAATAATAATGGAAGATGTCCGCTGAAACACATTTATAGATAATGGCAAGATTCAAGTAATTTATTAAAATAAACTTGAGATTTAAATCTTGAACAGGATTTTGTTTTATTTACGTTCACTTTCGGAACCATAAAATGGACAGAATCTTACATTTTCTTGTCATCGGGTTGTTAAGATTCGCATTTACTTATATGTTGACGAACATTTTATGCAAAGCGCTATTTATCTCTTTCATAATGAAAATTACTTTTGCTTTTATGTCACATAATATTTAAGCAAAGCAATAAACAGGCCTGTCAAAAATAGATTTTGTCTTCAATTTACTGTTTATACTAATTGCTTTTGATAGGCGTTGTAAAGCTTCTGAAATATTCAGCTGGTGTGAGACCGGTAAGTGAATTTCTAAACTCTAGCACAGGCAGAGGCCAGAAACGAGACATTGTTGTAACGAACCGAAATCTTATTTTTAAATGCCGTTATGAAGCGTCTTTACATTATTCTTCGAACCGATTTTTCATTTTTCATTTTTGATTCCTTAAAAAGAATAAACTTATGGCATTGAAAGACAAAGTCCTCACGATTTTAAATAATTGAATCGTCGATTTGAAATTTCAGCAGTTTGCATTTCATATATTCCCTTTCATAATCTGCTTCGCTAGCTACTATGATTATCACTTCGAACTTTTACACTTTGCGTACGTATGTACATACAACAGGGTATTTGAAATTCGTTTTAAACCGATTGAATAATTTTTTTTTTATCTATACTTTTATTATGTTCCCTTCACTGTCATTCAGAAAAAAAAAAGAAAATTTATTCATTCTGAAAATTATTTCAAACTATTTTACATAAAAATTTGAAAAAAAAAAAGTTAAAAAAATTTCAAACGTTTAAATTAATTTCAAAATTCTTTTAGTTTTAAAAAAAATGTCACTATCAACGAAATTGTTTCAAAGCCGTTCAGGACTGCGGAGTATGGCTCAGGGCATCTTAAGAAAATCCGAAAACAGCACTTGGTCCGCGAAAAAAGTAGGTAAACTGAACAGTATAGATAAAAATATTGACCGATGTCCTGACATAAGGATGGGTATACCTTCAAAAGAGTACAGTGTTAGAGACAGCCCATATCTTATGTCTTGGGATGATAAATATCATCCAACGTTATATACTTCTAAAGTTGAGCATACAAAAGAGATGCTTAAGAAAAAAGGCGAAAATACCCAACAGCCTAAATCAAAATGGTTAATTTTACCGGGATATAAAAATGATGAAAGATATCCACGCCTGGATGATTTACATTATAAACCTAACAATAATACTTTGACAAGCGATCATCAGCAAGAAGAAATTTTGCCGGAGGCCCAACCTGTCGAAGCCAGAACTAATATTTGGACGTCCGATCTAAGCGATCTTGGTGAACTAAAAATATCACGATCTGATCTTTTAAAAAAATACGAGGCAGTAAAGATCGTCGGCGAATATAATCCAGAAATATTGCATCATAATTTAAAGAAGAAGAAATTGAGAGAGAGCAGAACCATTCTATCATCGATTCGTCGGCCAAAAATAACTAAATATACATATCGTAAATATAGGAAACCATGCCCTAATAGCGTAAAAACGTTTTGCCCCGTGCCATGTTACTGGGAATACTGGCGAAGTACTGTTGAAAAGTCAAAAGACTTTCAAGATCCTGTTTTTGTAGATGAAACCACCGAAAGCCATAGAGTCCCGAAGCCGTTGCCTAATAAGGTAAAAGAATTTTGCCCCATACCCAGTTATTCGGAATACTTGCGGAACACTCTTGTAAAGACACACAAGGTCGACTAGATGTACGCATCCTCGCAACTCCTCTAAATGTCTTTATAAAGTAAGTATCTTGGCGTTTGGTTTTTTAAAGTCATTTTAAGTCAATGTTACCGAGATTTTATTTGTTTGAACCTCATTCGACTTTGCGATCTTAGTTTAGCGATCATGGCGGAAGCTTCTTTTAAGAGTTTTGCCACTTATTATCAATACTAGATTTTAGATCTTGTGGTATGGAAATTTGCTTGTGTATTGAATGACAATAGTTGACTTATAGTGATCATACTGCCTTAGCCATTATGATGAATAATTTCCTTTAAAGTATAATTTAAAAGAATTGACAGTAATTGATCCAATATAAACTTGTTCACGTTGCAATAACTTCACTATATTTCTTAAGATTTTATTTAATTTTGAGCTCTAATTTCTTTGGGAGCGATTGTAGGTTTTTAAGTAGTTTCACCGAATAATGATGATATCGCAGATTTGTCCTTCTTTCCTTCTCAGCATCAAAAGTATACTTGGGAGACGATCTATTTTCTTCACCAACCTAGGGTTCTGGTGTAAGCAACCTCAGTTTTTCTCGCTTTGCGAATGGAAGGGAGAACATTAATTCATTCCTATAAGCATATGTGCGAATCGTACGAATCATTCCTATGCGGTTCGCCCGTAGCTCGAAATGCTTGCTATTTTTTCTTTAATTTTTTCTTTAATTTTTTCTTTAATTTTTTCTTAAAGTTTTATGGTTATTTCTTAATATTTTTTTCTTTTTATAATTTCATAAAAAGGGTGTCCCATAAGGAACGTGAAAGTGATGTGGGTGTGAAAATTGATGTGGTTTCAGTAGTAAATACCAACATTTCATACTGAGAATAGAACCATGCAGTCTTTGCAAGGTCTTATTATCAGGTGATATGAACTGGCCCTCAAGATACTTTACAAATAAAACGAACATCAATAAGTGGCACTTCCTGCTACTAAACAGCAAATCGTTACAAGAATGTTCACCGCTAAGGCACAGAACAACTTTGACGCACAAGTTGTAGCATCTTATTGGCTTATATACGGGATCATAAATATTTTGACAGAAGAGGCTCTTGCGTTACATCATCAGTTATTATAAAAACAATTTGTAACTACAAAAATAACATGCAACATGACAACATTTTTGATATGTTCGATCAATGTCAACATGTTTTCGGATTATTTCTTCAAATATACGCAGCTCAGGATCGGGCTTTAATTCATCATGGGTTTCATTTAATTTTATTTCTTTTACTAAATTTTTGTAACCTATTCGTCCATTTAAGGAGAATAAGCCAATGTTGTGAATATATTTGAAGAGTAACAGCGACTACTGTCCCTATCGAAGACGACTACATAAATATTTTTTATATTTTTTAAAGATAAAAATGTAAAAATTATTTATTTAGATCTCTACACACTATATTACATAACGATTACATTATTTTGGCAATATAATAAAATTAGTTAACACGTTTATATAATAAAACGGATAAAGATTTGAAATCTTTTTATTTAATTAGAATCTTCCAAGGCTGGTATCAGCTATGGATTTCCTTTATGTGCTAAGAACAACGTTAAACTTGTTTTTCGCCGCAAAGAAATACAGCAGCAGTGTACCTAAGATCTAAAAGATCGAAATATTTTCGATTTATAATTTTGAAACGTTTCAAAGTTTTAATTGCTAGCTTTTCCTCAAGACTAGAAAATATATTTCCAAAATGCATTTGCTCTCAGTTATTGTTTAAGTCGAACTAGCCAAAGGAGCTAAAGGAGGAAGAATTACCTAAGGTCAGAGTTGATGCTTTTTATTTGTATACTCTGTCCAAATTATTTATTAATCATTACGGAAACCATGATATTTTACAGCGTTGCTTTTTCCTTACAATCCTTCCCTTTCTGCCAAACACTAACTAGTTCTTTACCAAACCATTTCTGGGACACAAACAAAATTTTTTCATAATTTGTATATCATGGATTACGATGGCTTTCGCATATTATTTTCGTGGAATAGATTGGGATTCAATTGACATTGACAAGTATTATGCTAAATGCTGGATGGCATAGAACGTATCCTAAGGAAAGTGGTATTCGCGGTAGCCACATCGGTCGTGCTGTACGCAAGCCTAGCCCGGGTCGATACCTTTGCAGTGAAAACAAACGTGGTGGTGTGACGACAAGGTCGATCTCAATGGATATTTTGGCGGACAAAATGAGACGCATGTATGAAAAGGGCAGAAAGGGCTAGCACAAGACACCATCCTGAAGAAGGTACATCGCTTGATCTCAATGAACAGGTGGCACGAACGAAAGTTAAACGGACATTACAGCTCATTCCAGCCGTGAATGAAAAAAGGCATGCGGAGACAAGCTTTTACCTTATGTGAGCGTTCGTACGCCGTGACAATTGTGCTCCAGGACCTGCCATGACTGCAAAGGTATCGGCTGAGAAGAACTCTACAAGTCAATCAGAGACTCCACAAAGGCCTAACTTGACGTGACACACTAAATGCAAACTTCGCGAAGTAACAACTCACGGCGGAACCGCGGAGGAGAGTAATAGGCGAAATATACGTGGAAGGTAAGTTTAGTATGTATGTACCATGCATGACAAATCACGTATGCCACTGGTAGGTGCGAATAGTATCTCTGGAAGCTTCAATTCGTATTACAACAAAAAAGAAGAAAATTGAATATAAAAATAAATATTCAATATATGCATGTATATATATATATATATATATATATATATATTTGTTTTACAGTGCGTACAAATTTATATATTCTGCATATTTCATACAAAAAATTTTTCTTCGTCCTTCTTGTTACCTAACAGCCGACGAACATTTAATATAACTTAAGCTACGAAGGTGAATCTGTGAGGTATGCTTGTTTTCTACGGTCTCTATCGTTGTTGCGGTTGTGAATAATTTTCTTTCTCATTCTCTTCTTTTTTTTCTTTTGCTTTTTCTGCACTTTTACTTACGCTTTCTTTTTTTTTTTAATTTTTTCTTTTTGCCGAACACGATATGGTGGCTTTTTTGATTGATGTTTATTCCTTGTAATAAAATAATACTTATGGTGAGAAGAGAAATTAATAAACAGGTTGTTGTTGTTGTTGCTGCTTCAAAGGATTCATTACAAAACCACTTAAATAAAAATTTCACTAAAATTAATTAAATCTTATATGGTTTATTTGGTTTACAATATTCTTAAGGGAGGGAGACTAAATTAATTTCATTTATATTTTGTTTAAAACTATTTCTTCCTTTTCACTTGCTTTTTCGCCTTTAGCTTATTATTATTAAATTTATCCAAGTCTCTCTTAAATTGTTTTCCTTTTTTAGGCCACCTCTATAAAACCCATAAATTGATTCTCAGTTGAACTCTGGTATTTTTCTTTAAAAAAACTTGTATTTAAAACCCACTACTAGTAGATACTACATTTTCCGTAAGGTTTTTTAAATTTAAAGATTGATCTTTCGAAGGTTCGGTTCAGCTTCAAACGAAACTGATAACTGTTTTCGTCTAATGTCGGATTTATGTAAACTTGCGGTTCCTGGTTATTGAGAGGAAAACATTAAAATTTTACGTTTCTTCAAACTGCTTGGTAGTTGCAGGTATAATTGCGAGAGTGAATCATGCCCAAAACAAACTAGTTTCATCTTTCTAAAATATGGACAGATAGTCATGGCTAAATCAATAAATGTCTAGAAAATATAACGCAAATATATTATGGTATTAACTTCTTAGGCAACATATTAGGTTCAAAGTAGTTGTTTTTCATTTTGCAGGTTTGCAATAATAATGTTACCTTTACAAACTATGTTATGTTTTAAACTAGCATGACATACTTGTCTGTACATACAATGATTCAATGCAAATAAAACCAAAATTTTATTTAGCAAAAAATTTTTATGTAAACTTTTTCAAAATCACTAAGAAACTGGTGTATGGGCTGAGGATTTTTTCTTTTTCGGAAAATATCGCCACTTTTTGTGAAATAAAGGTCTATGTAGTTGATCCTAACCGTTAGAAAACATGATCTAACATATATACCAGCAATGATATATGGATTGACATATAAAATAATGGGTCTTCGATCTCTCTTAAAGCTAAACATCGCACTTCCGCATTAAAAGCTTTAGATCAAGTTGACACCTCAACTTTTTCTTTTTTCATTTTGAAATTTTGAAGAACCTAAATTTTCTTTCAAAACTTACCTCTCAGTTCAATTGTTCTTTTCTGTCTTTACGCGACACAACCGCCAATTTTCTGCAAAAAAAAAAAAAAAAATTTTATTTAAAAAGTATTACATTTTTTTTTTTTGGTAAATTTTAGTTTTTTTTATTTTTTTATTTTATTTTAATGTATTCCTAGAATTGTTACCACAAACCGTTTTAAATGCAAAATATAAAAACAATCATTGCCTAAAATTAAAAACAGTTTATAAAAACATTTTAGAATTTCATTTTAAACTTTGTTTGTAAATAAATTCTTTCAAAGATTTTATACAAATTCCGAGCTTTTGATTTGTAAATTTCCTTCGCTATGTACACCCTATATATTGCATGAATTTTAATCCTAATTCTAGAATTGCATGTAATATTCTTAAATAAGTATGTTAACTTATTCTCTTTACAAGAAAACTGAAACTAAAACAAGTCAAAATAATAATTAATTACCTTACACTACTTATACAAATACAATACTCTGTTCAGTTCCGTGATAAAAAAATACCGCACCTTACTACGTTTTTCCATGTAAAGCACACGTTTCTTGGGAACTTTTATAGGGAAGGAAACATGGACCGACGTATTTCAAATTTAGTAAATTTCATTTTTTTATCAAAATCTTTTTATTCTTTTACTGTTGCTATGAAAACCCTTACATCTATTGGGATCTAAAAAATAGACCTAGGTGGTCCAAATTTAGTGCGATTAATTTTTATGTAAAATTTTTTTTTACAGAATAATTTTTACCATGAAATATTAAAAATCGAACTTTTTTCATAGAGAGTCATAGAGATGTTTACTTTTCATAGGGACGCTTATATGAGAGATGGTTCCAAAAATGGTTCCATCTGATCTAAATGTTTCACGCTTATTTTTTATACCAAAATTCTAATTGGAATACATTTCTGTCGAGAAATATTATAAATTCTTCTTTTTGTCATAAAAAGGCTTTTTTCAAGTGGGACTGGTCGTAAAAATGTCGGATCCAATCCATTTTGAATAGAATCCGTTCTTAGACTAAACACGTTAATACCTCAAATTTCATGAAAATATCTAAAAAATTCCTACTGGCATGTTGAACATAAATCACAGGCAAAAAGATCAGACAAACAGGCAGACGGATAAATATAAAAGCTTAAAACGATTGTAAAAATGGTCCTGAATCGATCGGTGTAATACAAGATGGGTCCACCTTAAGCTTTACTGGGTGTTACATTGGCATAAACTCAATACACTCTATATCAAGTGTACACAAGTGTAGATGTAGGGTATAAAAACTAATTTGTTTGAAGAAAGATTTTTTATTTTACAAATAAATTAAATTTTACGTTTTAATGATTATGATCGATTTCTTAGCAAATAGTTTTGTGTCATTAAACATTAAACAAATTCAATTGGAATTATTATAAAATTATGTATAAGAATGAGTTAAAGAAAAACTTGAAAAGTTATTCCAAGATTTTATTAAGACTTTTTCAAGATTTTGCATTAATTCAAAAATATTTCTTGAATAATCAAGTGCCAGCAATTAATGGTAATAAAATTTTTCTTCTTTATTATAAATAATTATTAATTATAAAATGTTTTAACAAACAATTGTAGGTTATGAATTAAATTAAAAATTATTTTCAACAAATATATCATTATATTATTATATATATTTTTTTTTTTTTTTGATGAATTTTATATATTATATTATTACTATCAACACATATGCAATTATCATCATACAAGAAATAAAAAATATTAGCATATTTGCTTGATTTATTATTATTATTTATTATTTTATTTATTATTGCCGTTATTATTATTATTATTATTATTAATTTTTTGATGGAGGTAGGAAGATATGATTTATTTATAATTTGAAGGATAAAATCACTAAGAATATTATCATAGTTCAGTTTAGTTATTTATAATATCACGTCAAGTTAGCAAATAAAACGCAGATGCGATTAATGAAGAAACTCTACAATTTCCAACATAAACTTTAAGAAACATTAATTTGAAATATTAGCTTAATATTTACCCTCATAAATGGTCTGTTGTAATGTTGTGTAATATTGTTACTTAGCTCGGTAACAATAGTAATGATTCCCACAAATCGATTATGCATTGTACCTGAAAAGGAATTAACTCTTCGGCTAGTTTTTATCGTATTTTCATAGAAGAAGCGAAAGATTGAATCAATAGAAATTTGGCTTTTTGAAGACCGGCTTTCATATCAAACCTATAAACAATTTTTTAAGCTCAAGAAGACTTAGATCAAACGATTTTAAGGAAGCGTTTTGCCTCCTTCAAAGTGTGAAACACTAGGTCCATCGGTCTGAATTGTCCGTATTTTGTCTGTTTCTTACAAATCACGTCCGTCAGAGCTCTCTATATGGCAACAATCACTCTCTTGTTATTATGTTAACATTATTTCCTGAAATCCCGGGACTGATATTTTTTTTATATATTTACTTATATTTCTTACTTACTTACATATATACATATATATACTTTAATTTATATGTATACTTATATTTCTTACTTACTTTAGCGTTTACATGTATATATACTTATATTTCTTATTTTTACATATATATATATATTTTGATTTAAAATATATACTCTCTCAGAATACAGTTACATATTATATATTGTTATTTGAATATGCCTTCCATGCATTTACGCAATTATTCTAAATTTAATAGTTTACCGTTAAGTTTTGAAATTCTTGTTGTAACACAAACTCACAGACACATATCGATCTCGTTGCTAAGTGTATACATTTTCAAAGCATAACAGCTGCCATTTCTCTTGTGTCAAACACAAACGCACATATTATACTTACCGCTACTACTTTTAAGAAAATGTATGTATTAATACTTGTGAAATAAGTTAATGTTAGGCGATGTTGGTGACAACTATAAAAGCACAGCACACAGCGCAGAATTCTTTCACTTCTTTTGCAATATCCCAACAGGTAAGTCACAAAAGGGAATACATACTCCCTCGACTAAATAAGGCTGGAGATGGCTGGCTCAGCTTAGCCGTTGACCCTGAATAAATGAAAGGACTCTAGGATTACGGGGTTGGCTGGCTCAGCTTAGCCACTGCCTCCGACTAGATGACTATACGGATAGGCGATGGCTGGCTCAGCTTAGCCGCTGTCCCTGAATGACTGAATGGACACTAGAGTTAGGGGGCTGGCTGGCTCAGCTGAGCCGCTGACTCCGACAAGGATAGGGGATGGCTGGCTCAGCTTAGCCGCTGTCCCTGAATGACTGAATGGACACTCGGATTAGAAGGTTAGCTGGCTCAGCCTACTTGCTGACTCCATGACTATACGGATAGGGGACGGCTGGCTCATCTTAGCCGCCGTCCCCGAATGACAGAATGTATTTCTTTCACTTCTGTTGCAAAATGTCGTAACAGGGAACGCAAAATCGTAAAGGAGTCGAAACTATGGATAAGAAACGCGAGGACCTTGAATGATAAACCCTCTCAGCAATCACCACATTACTGTGCCGGCTTTACTTTGTTGCATCGATTGAAATCAATAAAAAGAGCCCAAAAGGAGAAAATAACCGAAGATATCAAGATTATTAGAAATTTTCTTGGAAACGGACTTCCTGGAAAGCCCTTAGTCATACCTTGGCAAAGAAGAATCGTTACAAGTTGTCTTGTTTGGCTCTCATATTTTCTTTAGAGATTAACATTATTTTTTGATCAAAATTTACACATGAATAAAGCAACTTCTGTTATAGGAAACGTAATCTGATAAAGAAAGCCATTCATTTTATGATATTTTTAAAGCAGATATTTTTTTTCAAGATTTTCGTTAGCAATTCAACATAGTTTTCGTTAAGAATGAGTGATTTGGAGCTATAAATTCAATACATTTCAGAAATCAATTTCCATAGCTTGAACAAATTTCTATTAATTGTTTATGAGTTATGAGTGCTTTGTAAGAAGTGTAGGCAGAAAGAATACCTGACGATAATCTCGTTGTTCTCAAATACTTTTAGAAATTTTTGAAGGAACGAATCCTTTATAGGATAACAGTTTATGTTAACATTTTAATCCTTATAGATTTTCAAACTTACTTTGCGTGTTACCGAACAAGAAAGATAGAATATCATACTACTCTCATCAAATGTACACAACAACTTTATTGTCCTAAAAACTTTTTTTTAAAAAAGAGATTCGCTTTGCCTCCACGTGAATCAAGTCTCGAATCTATAATAGTAACAACCTATTAAATTTTTTTTTAAACGAAAATGCTTGAGATGAAACGTCTTGATAACAACAAAAGTGTTTAGGGAACTAATTAGCGCTTATTACCAATTAAAACCTCATATGCAGATTCCAAGTTTTAAAAATAACTTTTATTTACGAGCGTCTACATGCATTCGTACATATATATCGCATCGTGCAAATAACTTTTTTAGAGCCCTTCCTTTGTTTTTTTTTTTTTTATTATTAGAATGGGCCTTGAAGATCTTCTTGCTTTTCTTTTTAAATTGGATTTTATCGTAAATTTTTAGTTTTCTTTATGTAACTCACTGGGATCCAAAATAAATTTCAAACCAAATATAAAACGATTTGTATGTAAATTTATCAATAAGCTCATCGCCGCGCTGATCGGCAACTGTGTAATATTGCTACAACAACAAACAAAAAACGTTGTTCATACCGAAAGCCTATAACGGAAATTTATAACCAGAAAAACTAACCTTGCGTACATAAAACCCACAGATAAATTGGAATCAAACATTCCTTTGACGTAGGAGTCATCGAAATCCCACTTGTAAGAAACAGTACCTACAGATTTTTGAGTTTTGCGTTGCCAAGCCCACATGGTAGACATTTCAATTTTCGGATGTAAACGTTGCCAAAAACTAACATCGACACCCTGACGCGATGCAGTTGCAGCTATTGAAAAGTCATCTTCTTTATATCTACAAATAAAGAGAAAGTAAGAAACTATCCTAAATTCATTCTATCCATGCATTAATACACCTGGCAGCAAAGGCCGTATCCACCATGAGAGAAGTGGGATCTGCCCATTCCAATAATAGCTCACCGCCCAAAGCTATATGTTCCGAAACCGATCTTAAGAATGAAAATGTCGATCTACCAAACTCGGTGCTCACGTTATATAAATTCGAAGTTATAGTAGAGAGGTCACCGCGATATTCAACGGTAGCTGTTGTATATAATGGCAGCTCACTGGCAGCTCTTTGCATATCCGCTTCAAAGCGCAACCAAGGAACCGGAAAGAAAAGGATACCCATACTCGTAGACAATGTACTTGGATTGATGCTAACGTGTATGGCAGGGGTTTTCTATAAATTCTTTTGTAATTAAAAAGAGATCAAAATTGATCCATCATCAGTACCTACCAATTCTTTCTCAGACATTCCTATCGTATAAATACCACCAAATCTGAATCCAGCCGGTTGATTATGGCTTAACGCCCAGTTCGTACTTATTATTTTATTAGGAGCCAAACGATGCGAATAATCCATTAAAAGGCCATCAATAAATTGAGGTTTTAAGCGTCCAGCCAAATAGTGCAACTGTTGTACACTACCCGGATTTAAACCTTTACTAGTACTCGGATATAATTGGAAGAATGGCGGAAATTCTGAGAACAATTTCGGTGGGCACCACTCATTCTTCATTATCAAATTTTTCAATGTTTTCGCTTTTTCTTTAATATATTTAAAAAATATACGGACACACGCTCAAATGATGAAAAGTTTTCAATTTTTTTCAAAGAAAAATAAAATTTTTTTCAGTCTTGCTTTTAATCTATCTATTTTCTTCTTTTTTTTTTTTTTTTGACACTTTTATGAAAACGAACTACGATATTTTTTGATTTAAAAGGCAAAGCCTTTGAATTATATTTTGCTGAGGCAGGGCAAGGAGAAATT
>KK351137.1:570915-581857 GCA_000671755.1 Glossina brevipalpis | reverse complement strand
ACGCAACGATACTAGATCAATAAGTTTAAACCAATGTTCCTGTGGGGGCAGATTAGTTGTAGTATTCCAACCCCAGCCTGCAAGAGCAACTAATAAAAGTTATTTCTTTTACGACTGTATTAAATGGATCTGCGACTTGAAAATGCTACAGACACATGATTATTATTATTACTATTTTTTTTTTTTTGCCGTGAGAATCAAGATTTGAATGGTCCAGAAATGTGATTTCAATCGGACGATGCCACCATCCTTATAACATGCTCCGTTTTGGCATTGGTGAATGAGAAATTTTCCAAACGTGTAATTTCACTTTCTGGTGATGTGAAGTGGTCATGAAAATCGTGCGATTTCTCACCACTGGACTATTTGTTTTGGGCTTCACGCAAATGGATCGAATTTACGTGAACGACCTTCATGGTCTTGATGCTTTGAAAATGAACATTCATGAAGTTATGGCCAACCTATTGCCCGTTATGTGTATGAAAATCATCGAAAATTACCTAAAAACGATCCAATCATATAGGATATGTCGTGGAAGACATTTGAATGCTGTTATATCTCAAAAATAGAAGTACTGTGTTTCAAACAATACATTTGAAATAAAAAATTCGAATTTATTTTTAGGCAGAAGTCTACTTTATTTTTACTTCTACGTACGGAAATGAAGAAGAAATTGCAGAAAATGAACAAGTACAATCTAAACCCTAATCACAAAGGCCCGTAGCGAAGTATATCGTGTCCACTAATGTAAATATTTATTTTAGTTTTGATTTACATTTCACGAAAGTCCATTTGATATATAAGAAACTGGCCCGAAGCTCTCTCTCTCTTATAGCTATTTATATAGATAGATATAGACTTTGGTCCTTACAATATAAATATATACATATATATTGTAAAAAGTCGTTCTCTCGTTTTGTCCCACACTCTTTCCCTATGTTCTTTAGGTGTTAATAGCTTTGCTGCAATTAGGAGTTAATTTAGTTGGATATTGATCAGTGGGACCTCTATTGAAAAGGGTCAATAGTTTGGCAACGCCAAAAAGATGGCTGATAATAAACATGTCTTCTTCTTGGTTTTCGACCATCGACGAAGTAGGACATGCAGTTTTTTCTTTTCTTGGGCCGTGGACATCCGATGATAAGGTTATATTAAGGTACCAATGTTGTCGTCTGGTAAAAACGAACGAATGACTGCAACAGAAGAATTTTTGTAGAATAAATATATTTCCCTTTTCCCCTGAATAAAAATTGTGTTAAAATATTACATTAGAAATTAAGCATCGGTGTTTTAATTTCATCTAAGCTAGGTAAAAGGTAGTGAACCCCTGGGACTCGGCGAGCCGATCCAGGCCATAGGCGAGGCGGACAAAAATATGAAAATATTTCCAAAGAGGAAAATTTTCAAGCGTTACAATGTATATGTATATATATATTTATGTGTGTGTGTGTGTGTGTGTGTGTGTGTGTGTGTGTGTAAAATATGTTATTTTATTCAATTATGAATATGTTAATACACTTTTTGTACAATAAAAATATTAATATAACAACTGTTTGCTTTTGTATAACACTTTGTAATGAATTTTAAATTATTGTATATAATAAGAAAAAAAATAATAAAAATAAATAAAAAAATTGAAAACAATGAATGATATAAACACAATAGAACGAAAAATCATATAAATAATTTATATTAGTTTGTATGTATGTGTAAATAACATAATAGCTTTTCATCTATAGACATTACAAAAAAAAAGAAATTCATATCAAAATTTGTTCAACCCCGCCTACGTACTCTCACGTACTCTGTCACATATTCTCGGTAAGATACAAACTTTAACACGAAATGTTAATTTAACAAAATAAATGCACATGAATGTACATAATGTCATCTTATCGTTAGTTACGTATTTTATTTACAACTTTTTGTTTTTGTTTTTATTTTGTTTTTTTTTTTTTTTTTTGGAGAAAATACAATAACATATAATGGCCACGACAAACGGCCAGGAACAGTAATCGTAGCAGTGATAGCAAATTTTGTGATTTAAGTACCGCACAATGACTTACGCGGCAGACACATAAATTATACGGCCATAAAATACAAACGCATGCATTGTTCAAATACAACATGAATTTATATATGTGTGTATATATATATATATATATATATATATGTGTGTGTGTGTGTGTGTATGTTTACAGAAACACTTGAATACAAAAATACGTACGTATGTGTCTAGGCACATGATTTTAAGCTTCTGACGCAATCCAAACAAAAATGTGCATGAGTTGAGAGTTGAGAGAGAGGAGATAGGAAAATAAATAAAACTTTTGTTGTAAAACCACTATTAAAAGTTAAATAAAAGAGAAGTATACTCAGTTAGTTATAGTCTATGTAGCAAATTCATTATCTAAGTTTTTTAGCCAAATCTTAAACAGCTAAAATTAAATCAAAAGCTTAACTACATTTCTATATAATTAACTTCTCTTTAGTACTGATACCACGTCTAATATAACCCTAAACGGTCTAAAAGTAGATTGAAAATTATTTTCATAATTTCCTCGATATATTCTTTGCGAAGATTTCAAGCATCGGTGAAGAAGTTTAGCTCTCAACTATAGCTTATCTATTCCTTGCACTTGGGTGCAACAAGTCATACCTTACGTTATATTGTCTCATTGATCTCTTGCTTTAGCATCTAATTATTCGGTTTGGATTGTTAAAGAGAGGGAAAGTCGCTTCTTCATACTGGTAGCATCAAATTCTCCTGTTCTTCTTCATTTGTAACATAAATAAGAATATTTCTCAGGAAGACAATGGGCACTTAAAGTAGTTCCAAAATATGACGGAAAAAATTTTCATTACTTTCAAATACAAACGCATCGCTTAATAAGTCCCTAGTGTGACAACACTATTGACTGACTCATATTATTTCTGAATAGTATTAGCCTTCAAACGAAACGCATCAAAATTTCATGACATTCTGACAATTAGTTTACAGGTTCGAGTTGTTTTAGTGACACTAGTTTTGCAATCTGAATTTCATGTGAAATTTAATGGGGAAAAAAACCATTCTAATCTAGAATTAGCTTGAAAAGTGTTTAGACAACTCTTCTCTTCGTTGAGAGCAAAAATTTGTCGTTGGTTTTCAGACTTGAAACGAGATCCTACGGACACGAATGGTACTGAGCGCTTTGGTCGTTCGAGTTTGATAGTTGTTTTTTTTGAAAGCACAAAAAAAAAGTTCACCAAATCTTTGCGAAAGACCGAAAAGTGAAATTGTGTGATGTACAAGACCCCTTAATAATATCAAAAGGCATTGCATTTACTATTTGGCATGGTACTTGAGAAAGCTCTTTTCGAAGTGGATGCCGCGTTTGCTAATTTTTGACAAAAAAATAACAGATTGGCAATTCAAAGACCTACTTGGAGCTGTTTAGGCGAAATAAAAACGATTCTTCTACATGATATGTGACAATGAATGAAAGAAGGATTCATCGCTGTCCGGCAGAGCCAGAGTCAGAGATGAGTATCCTCGCAAAAGACGGGACTAATCTTTCTATAAGAAAGGCCTAAAAATGTTAGAAAATGGATGCAAAGTTTGAAGAGATGGAACAATCTTGAAGGAGAGTATATTCACGAATGATATAGAAATTCTAAAACAAAAATTTGTTGTTCTTAATTAGGCAGGAGACTTATTGATTGGTGTATTAATTAAGTTAGAGATATAATTATAATTCTTACTATTTTTTTTCATTGAAAATATTAATATTTTACATAAAGATAATAGAAAAAAGTAGATTCAATTTTAATCGCGTAAGGAATAGTAAGAGGTCTGTTTGTGTAATTCTAAGCATGAGAGTTGAAAGCACTAGCCGCATAGGCAATCGGTTCGGTTGTGTTTTTTCATTTTTATTGACTATGGAAAAGCTCTACCTCAATGAGATTTGAATCCACATGCACTGGGCTTGCTAAAGACGCCTCTTAACAATTCAGCCACACCTTTCCCACCTTGTAGTGGTTTCCAAATTTGATTAGAAGTTTTTTTTCTTACATCTAATAAGATTGGCGTTGCTAACTGCGATAAGATATATTGCATCAACGATTTTTCTTCATTCATATAATGAAATGAATGCAAATCAACTGCGTTCACGTTCTGACAAAATCAACTGTAATGTTTTTTTTTATATTAGATTTATAGAGTTTTAAAAAGCGATTTAAAAAGCAACCGTAAAGATAGTAAAACAACGACAGTAATCCTGTTAAGCTGATGACTTGTTGTGTGTGTATAAGTCTGGAACTTAAGATTGTGTGGCATGCGAGGAAAACAAAGAAAAATTAGAAAATTATAGCTCATACTCATTTACAAGCTTGTTTAAACACAAACAAACATGACAAGTTGACAATACACTCTGGTTACTACAAATGGTTGTTGATCATTTATGTTGTCACTGCTGCTACTACAATGAGCCAGAGGAGAAAAAAAAAAAAGTTGCACAAAGCATTAAGAATTACAGGCAGTAAAGTAAAGGCATCTACCAAGTACCAACCAACGAAAAGCTCTTGGATTTCAGTAATTACTTCTACCATACATTTCGGAGGGCAGAATACGTTATACGTTATATAAGCGCATAGCAAACGCATGAAACAATAAATGACACCACATGACTTGTAAAAATTCTTTTGTTTAAGTGGACAGGCGTTGGTCATAAATTTCGCTTCATTTGTTTATACTGTTTATACTGTTTCTTCTTCTTCTCTCTCACCCAGTAACTCATACGTTAACCGTACTACAGACATATCATCTGCAGATACTAACGATAGTAAAAGACTAACGACGCAGTTCATTTTGTAAGAGTGTGACTATGCATGCAGCAGGTTGAAGGTATTTAAGTTAGGGTCTCCTTTTTATCTCTGCTTATTATGTATGTTTAGCTTATGATGTTTAAGTTTCTTTTGGGTGAAAACGAATTTTTATCCTTTGAAATGATGACAATTTATTTCATCATTATTATTTCGAAAGTAAAAATACATTGAATTCAATGAATGAGATACACAAGAGACTGAAACAAAATATTCTTTCTTTCAGGCAGGAATCTGGTAATCGTTTTTTTTTTTTTTTTTGGTTCTATTTTTGCAACAAAACATTCAAGTGAGATAATTAGTATTTAATCTATGAACTTTGATCTAAGGGTTAAACTTTACGCCTTTTTTGTTCATTTACGTACGCACACAAGCGCATGTATTTAGAAAAACCTTAACTAAATGAAAACCGTTTATTAGTATTTATCGCCTTTTATACTTATCATCCAAAGGTTGGGTGAGGTATATTGATTTTTTTAGAGGTTTTTGTAACATTCAAAAGGAAGATCATGTTCAGAAAGCTTGTAAAGTATATATAGATTGTTGGTAATTATATCAAATCCTAAATTGACCTAGACACGTTTAGCTGTTCGTCTAGACAAATCTGCTTTTAATAAAAACTCCCAAAAAACAAAAACATTAACCTCAAATATGGGAAGTTTTGATATGGAAAGTGCATTAAAACCGCCAAAGGATTTTTTTGCAGCACAACAGGAGAAAAGCGCGTGTTTTCAGAAGTCAAAACAATTGGATTTATTTTCATTATTTGTAACCATGTCTAACAATAAATATTTCCCCGCGTATTCCATAGATAAAATTGCGAAAAAACTTGAAAAAATTCAGCCACGCCCATCTAATATTATTGAAACTCAAGTTTTTTTTTTTTTTAAATAAAGGTGCTGGGTATAAAAGATTCGTCTACAGGTGGACGTAATTTTTCTATTGTTCTTCTTTTAGAAATAATTTATGATAAGAAACTCATTAAATCCTGGGTGAAGCCTTTTTAACCTTTTTTTTTTTTTTTTTTTTTGTATATTTCCAATTAATGTCTTAGCGGAAATTAATAGAACCTTTTTGTATATATTATATAAGAAAAAAAAATGTATTGAATAGCAATAAGCACAAAAGAAGTCGTAGAGAATATATTACAAGAATTGATACAAAGATATTCTTTTTTATATTTAGTTAAGAAAATGCCGAGAGATTAAAGATTAAAAGATTTCAATCAGCTACAGATAAAAAGATAGAAATTAAATAAAACATATAAAAGAAGTCTTTATTCGTTTTTCATAAATATTTGAAAGGGTGGCGAGGGCTGCCTTGGTAAGACAAGCGTCTTCAATAAATGTGGTAATAATTAGATTTTCGCCTTCGGTTTTTCTAATAGATGCCGTTACTTTCTAGGTGAGCATGGGCGAAACTGTACTAACTTTACAGATGCCTCTGAAGTAATCTTCCAGCTTCGGCCTGAAAACGGGAACGGTCCAGTACAGGAGTTTACTGGTGGCTGTGGTTAGCCCAAATCGCGGGAAAAATCAGCTTGCTGGCTCGCATGTGGAGGTGCCTGACCCATAGAAAGGCAAAAGTTTTAGATGGGCCTCGCTTTCACTAGAGAGAGGGACACGTTCCAGAGCATGCCTCTATCTGGAACTTGAGGGCTGATTATCCCTGAGGCATTGGGTGTGTGTTCACACACTTCATGTGCCATCGGGCATTTTGGGGTTAAACCTTTACGGCATGAACCCACGTTAAATCACTAGAGACATCTGTACTAACTTTACAGTATACGAACTAGTATAAGCCGTCAAAATGTAAACATCGACATTTCGGAGTTTGCAATAGACCGAATAGTGTGTTTGACAGCAAACTCATAAAGCATTGGGTTTTCGTTTCGATTCGAAAGATAATGTGTTGCAAGGAAAAATTGATTTCCAAATGCAATAATATCCATGCAAACGCAAGTAACCGTTTCAAAAGTTAGGCGGACCAATAATTACGACAATAAAGTCGAATATCCACGGCGCTTTCATTTGGGGGATCAGATAGATTCTATACATTATGCTCTAAGCAAATCTTATTCGATACTTTTACTAACACCACCAATATTTTTGGATGGGCATGCGTTTCGATAATGACCGGGCCTTAACAAGTCTATTATGAATCCACTTTCTTCAAACTTCTTTACTGTTTCGCCTATAGTGCGCTTAGACGGACCCGATTATGTTAATCATAATCTGTTCATAAACAAAACGTATCTAGTATAGAATCATTTTCAACCATTCCTGTAGTAAGTTTTTACCATTTTACCATGATACTAAACACGTTTGCAAGATCAGTATTGTAAAATGGTAAACATTATACTAAACTAAATAATGCCCTGGATGACAGCTCTGTTTTATATATGTTACCGAAACAAGGTTGGCAACGCCGGACCACGGAATGGATAAGCCTTTATTAAGGAAATCGATCGTTCGATCGTTCATTTTCAATTTAATAGAGTTTTTTTTTTACTTTTTCTACTTTCAAAATTTTTCAATTAACCTATTGAAGTCAAAAAAAAATGCTCAAAATTTAATTAAAATTGCATTAATGGAAATATTTGTACATATTTTTGTTTCCCTTTTATTTGTATGTTTATGTCTACATATGGAAGAGGTTGTTTGGTTATTACAATGAATTATTGTTAAAAAAAAAAAACAAAAAAAAAAAAAAAAATCTGCTCTATACCGCTGGTCACCACAATATGCAAGATGTACAGTCAGTCTACGAGCTACAATAAGTTTTATTTTATATTATTGTACAACAATAGTTTTTTATTACGAACGACAAATAAAAAAAAATGTGCAAACTGAACAACCAACAGCAAATGAAAACAAGTCCGAGAAGGGAAAGCAAATTAAGAAAAAAAAAACAAGAAAAAAACTTCAGACTCAAGTCGTTTTAATTACTCGCGACAATTGCAAGTGTCAAAGAAAGAAAGCAAAAAAAAAAAACAACAAAAAATAAGAAAACGTCATTTTATTTGTTTGTACACGTATGTGTGTAAATTAAAAACAAAATATATTCCTTTAAATCTTCAATTGTCTCTACTTCAGTGTTAATTGTATTTATTTTTTTTTCTCGTTTTTTTTTTTTGTTTTCGGAATTAAGAACACTTCACATTATTATTGTTTCTTCTCTTTTGATTCTTCTTCTCTTTCCTTCTCTTTTGAAATACACTTTAGCTTTATTCCGTCCCCCTTCCGTTTAATTGCTTGCACTCCTCCTCGTTCGCTTATTGCCGTAAATGCAATTAATCAGTGTTGCTGTTGTGTAAGGGTCACTTGAGATATATATCTAGGACTTTAATAACACTTTCTGCTACTTTCAGAAACTGTGGTAAATAAATTTTTTAAAAGTACCGAAAGAAAAAAATTCATTTACTCTCTCTCTCTCTCTCTCTCTCTCCCTGTTACATTTATTTATACAATAGTGTGTACACAGGTAGATACCAAAAGAATATATGGGAGAAAAAAATGGAAACAAAAAAAAATCCGTATAAAGAATTATATTTAGCTTAAGACAAATTTTGAATACCTATCGGACAAAATCAAAATATAAGTAAAAGTATAAGTTCAACTTTTTTGAAGGTTGTTCATTTATTATTGGACGGAATGTAGTATTCAAGTTCTGACACATACATACGAACTATCGATCTTATCTTAAGTTTACACTCACTTAGTTCATCGTACATCATGTGCATGCACTTTGTTACCTTTAATCGTTTAAGGGATTTATAGGTAGTTGTTCGAATGTACACAACGCCCAGGAGGACTTAAGACAGACCTACTTTTTGTTATACTATTAACATCCAGAAGTACTTAAGATAGACCCACCAGCTTTTGTTATACCGTTCACATCCTGAGGGGCTTAAGATAGACCCACCAACTTTTGTTATGCCTTTAACACCCAGAAGGGCTCAAGATAGACCTTCCTTTTGCTATACCTTTAACACCCAGAAGGGCTTAAGATAGACCCAACACCTTTTGTTATACCGTTAACGCCGACAATAGACCCTCCTTTTGTTACACCCTTAACACCCAGAAAGGCTTAAGATAGACCCGCCACCTTTTGTTATACCCTTAACACCCACAAGGACTTAAGATAGACCCGCCACCTTTCGTTATATCGTTAGCACCCAGAAGGGCTTAAGATAGACCCGCCAGCTTTTCTTGCACCGTTAACACACAGAAGGGCTTAGATCCATCGTTTGTTGTACCATTCTATTCAGAATCGTTTCTTTGATCGAGTTAAGCTTGTCCGTCTGTCTGTCTATCTGTCTTTTGCTTCTTCCTGCAATTTTGTGTTCGACCTATAGATTGTAATTTTAGAGATATTTTACTGAACTTCGATTTACTGACATGTCTCGACCCATGAACGGAGGCTATTGAAAATTAATTCGATCATATCGTACTTAAAACCATTCTCCCATGTAATGCTTATTTGAGAAACAGTCTTTATATAGCAAAATGAAAAAAAAAAAAATAATAAAAACTAGTAATTTTGGTATTTAAAAAAAATATGAAAAAATTGGATCGTATGGGATCATATTTTTTGAATCACCTTACCCATATGATCTTTCTTTATGAAAAATCGTTGCTTTTCTAGGTTAAACGAATGCAGTAACAAACTGAGTATAGCTCCAACCCTCTGAATGAAAGAAAATCAACAAAATATATGTACGCAAAATAACATCAAATATACGAAACAGTCTCCCGTTAAAAAGAATTTAACGTAAATGCTACACACACTTCTATTTACCGTTGCTTTTTAAAAACCCAAATACACACACAACGACACGTATATAAACGTGCGTGCTTGTGTGCATATTTTACTCTTTTATAACGGCATTTGAATCGTTTTTATATGTGTGTGCGTTATTTTATGTTATTTTTATATTTATTTTTATTTTGATATTTATTTTTATTTTTGTTACTTGCTTACCCAAAGTTAAGCTTTGCTAAAGTTTATTATTCGCATATGTGTTTCCTACGTCCACAAACAAAAGAGAAAGAAAGAAAGAAAGAAAGAAAGAAAGAAAGAAAGAAAAAACACTCAAACCTAACATTACTCTGTTCGCATATAATGTACTGCAACAACATTGTAATAAATTAAATTACCTGCAAATACTTTTTTATTTCATCTTTTTTTCGGTTTACCCATCTACCGCCAGCCACCAACCAACCAACCAACCAACCATGACTGCAGTTATTGGAAAGGAAAAAAAAAAAATCAGTGAAAACAAACTAAAGAGATTGTGTTCTTCGCTCTTTTATGCAGTGCTCAGGTGTAAAGTAAATTGAAAATTTATTAAACGGCATAATATGAACAAACTTCATAAATAATACAAATATTTTTGAAACAAAAAACCACTTAAAATAAAAATACATTAAGAAGGAAGAAGAAAAATAATCAGTTTTTGAACGGATTTTTGTATCAAATTTCATACAAACAAAATTAAAATTTCGATCTTAATTTATTAAAATAATGTACGGACAGACATACTGACGGACGTACTTAAGGAGGACTTAAAAATTTATCAGTAATTTTAACTCGGTATCTCAAGCCATTGGACTTTGAACTTACAAACGAACGAGCAAACAGCAAACGTTGTGGACGATGTAACGACCATTAATTTTCGTATTCGTAAAATATTAATAAGTTCTGTCTAATTCTGGCTCCTGGGTCCAAGAGTTCTGTATATCTTTTTACCTAATTCCAATCAAAGTTAAACCTCGGTTTTAGTCAATTGTTCATTGTTTCGACGTTTATAAATTAAATACAATTCAAATCAATATCATATGTCCTCCCGTTACTGTCATACAATCTAGTCAAAGTAAAACAATAGTCGGCCTTTTATGACTCTCACCCAATCGGATGTTTATGGACAAATTTTCTAAGCACGAGGAATCTTGTCGGTAATCAGAAGCCAAAAGAGACCAAAACGAGAAGACGACTTTGGTCCTTACAGCGAACAGACAGAGCAGAAAAAGAATGGAAGGATAGACACATAGACATAGATAGAGGTAGAATGGAAATG
>KK351137.1:550121-568136 GCA_000671755.1 Glossina brevipalpis | reverse complement strand
GAATTTTTTGTTTCAGAAGACTAAATTCGAAAATCAATTCATACACATAAATGTTCATATTTTAAAGCAACAAATTTTGATGTATCTATATAGACATATATATCAGAAAAGCGGTTCGTGGCATTTTTTATCAAAATTCCTATATTTTAGAACCCAACTGATTAAACCAAATATGTGCCCATAATTATGAAAGAAGTCTTATTCATATATTTCTTATTAAATGAGCTATGCCGCATATAGAGTTTTTGCATTGGTTGATTTAAATAATATTGATAAAGCCTCTTTTTTTTTTTCTAATTATTATTTACGTCCTGCCTAAAACTTGGGAGGTGTAATGGGTAGAGCTATTGTTATACGCTTCATTACTTACTTGTGGTACAGAATATATTAAATTTATGGAGATCTATGTAAAATTCAGACGGAATTAATGCAGGCTCATCTTTTATTGTATACATTTATCATTTTATATATCATATATTTATCGTTTTCATATTTACCATTTTATATAACATATATTTGTCATATATTTATCATTTTATATATCATAATTATATCATATATATATTATTTTTATATTTATCACCTTATATATCATATATATATCATATTATATATCATATATTTGTCATATATTTATCATTTTATATATCATACATTTATCATATATTTATCATTTCTGCATCATTTTCTGCATCTATTTAACCCTGGGTGTCTGCCCAAGAACAAACGCCATTGAAAATTAATTGAATCGTATCATTTCTATAACCGATTGTCTTTTAACGTTCTACTTGAAGAAATAGTTTATATGTACAAACCGCTGTTTTCAATATTTCCTAACAAAAACTAGTACCTAAAATAAATGTGAAAAAATCAAATCGAAACGAACAATTTTTTGAACCACTTCCCTATGAAGAGTTTCTATGAAAAATAAACTCTTATAGGGCAACAAAGTCCAATTTTTAGTACACTATAAGACAAATCGTTGACCATTGCAATTTTAAGATCTCTGGCTTTCTAAGAAAAACAAGAAGGTGAACAAAATATAAATTTAGTATTTCACCACAAAAATTAATGAAAAATTGTATCAGATGAAGTAGTGTAGGATATTTTATTGCCGGTCGATTGCCTACATTATTCTTACTTTTGTATATATTCTATTCAAATTTTGTTTTTAAAAAATACATTTTATAAGCAGATATACAGATCGACATTAGATCTATATTCAATCAATTAAAATCCCACATTAGATCTATATTCAATCGATTAAAATCCCACAGGTTTCATCGCAAAAAAAGAAAAGAACTGATTATTATTTCTTTAAACTTGTAGGTCATCTTTCAAATTCTTTTTAAATAACTTGGAAATTCATCAACTGTAATAGAATAATATTTCAACCGAATTTCCTGACATCTTTGGCAAAGCTTTGCTTCGATTATTATTTTCTGACGATGTATTTATAATTTTGATGAAATCCTTCTTCTCTCAAATCAAGTTTGAAGAGTTTTTCTTCTCATTCATTTCCTTTGTAAGATGAAATATGCAAAACTTCATAATTTCTTTACATATTCTATGAAAGAAAATTCAAAAAAATAAAAAAAAGAAAAACGGAAAATTCCTCATTCACAATAATTCATTAACTATATTCCGGGTTAAAAAGCAAAAAATGAAAGAAAGTGCTCTATTTCTACAGAATGCTTTGATTTTCTCAATTATTAGAAATTGAATCTTGGGGCAGTTTTTCTCTCCTTTGCTTCCCTTTATATTCCTTCTTTTTTTTTTTTTTTTTTTTTTTAATTTGTACGATTTTAGCATTCAAGTGCTTTTAGCATATTTTATTAACTGAATACGATTGAATGAGCATTTGAACTGCTTTGCTCTTACACTTCACCGTCATAAAAACCATGACCACCACTTCATAGACGATTCCCTTTCGTTTTCTTTTAGGTTAGTTTAGCTCTTTCTCTCTCTCGCTCTCTTTGGGTTTTTCTGCGTTTTCTTCCTTTAATTTAATTTCTAAGTAATGCTCTTAACGTTAAAAGTGCATTAAAGCAAAAAAATGTCACTAATTGCATTAAACAATGTTATAACGAAAAACTGTACTTCTCTTACGTATGTTCGGATGAGTGAATAGACCAACAAGAAGAAGAAATGAATAGAGCACTAAAATGAAGTGTAAATACTAGAAAAACGGTATAAATACACATGAGAACGAATTTCAGATACTCTCCATTCGAGATTAATATTTAAAAATAAAAAATTTATTTTTCGATAATTGAGAAAGCAAATTTACAACTCATGTGGTAGAGCTAGACCTACCGCTACTATATTTTATAAGTTATTTTTGTTTTTCTCTTTTATTTTTTTTTTTTTTCGTTTAAAGGGAATACCTAGGCCTTGATCGAAAGGACTTGAATATCAATGAATCGTGACCTATCATTAAGTACAAGTTTTTGTATTTCTTTTCTGATCTTTGGAAGACTAATTTACATTTTGTGTCACCTGGACAATCAAGGAGTTTCTTTAATATATCTCTTCTATAAAAAAAAAAAAAAAAAATCTGGAAGATTTATTGCTTATAAAAAGCACCCTACAAAGAGTACAACGAGTGCGAAAGGACTTCCCATCCAAGTGCATAAAATTTTTCAGTGGCCACTTTAGCAATATATAATCGATCATTATTGTGGTATAAAACAGAGTTACTACCCACATATTCCTAAATTATAATTTAAACTCGATCTTATTAAAATAAAATGATAACAAAGCAATTATGCAATGCGTATACCGTACTAAACTAAGACCAAAAATATACAGAATAACCCTCAGAACTACATCAGAATTAAAATGGATGCTCACACATTTATAGACAGACTTGGAATAAAACTTTGTGCTTAAGTTTGGTTATATCGCAATAATCCAATCAGGGAGCAATGTAACCACTATCGACTTGAATTTTATGACTTATTCTGATGATATCAGATGAATGAATAAAAACTGAAAGAATGATTTTAGAATGCACGCTTGTCGGGCAAATGTCTTGCAAATCAAGAATTTATTTAATTATTAAGATCCACATTGAGAGTTTTTTTTTTTTGGTGTTACAAATGGAACGATAAATTTATAATATAGAAGTATATGCGTCAGCAATGATGGATCGAAAAAGTCGTATACTACAAATAAACCCAATACTTGTAATCGTATAAAATTTCAGCAATCACTACTGCAGCTTATAGTAAAAACTGTTGTAAATGCAGAAAAAGGAAATAACAACAACGGCAACAACAATAACAAGAGCATTAATTGAAATCAAAATAAATACGATTTTGCATTTAAAATCGGTCGGATGAGTTTTTGCATGTGCTGTTAAAGTTGTGTTTTGTTTGTGTTTGTATGCGCGTTCTCCTTTTTTTGCTTCTCCGTTAAAATTCAGCTAATGTAAGCTCTTAAGTCGTGACCAAACGGGTTAAGGGGTAAAATGATAAATTGTAATGCGATTTACATTTTTTTTATATAGACTGAGAATCGTTTTAACATTTATTTATTTATTTAACAATTTTATCTTTTTTTTTTTTCTTTTTTGCAATTTAATGAAGTAGAAAAAACAAGACGAGCTTTTTGTATAGCACAAATGAAGAAGAAAAAGAAATATATGTGTATTTATAACACACAATGCACACACACATACACACACACACACACACACATCTATATAAACAACGGAAATTTAAATACTACAGAAAAATAATTTTCACACAAATAGTATAAAACTTATTATTAATGTTGGGCTTAATTTGAAGAAATTTTACTGTTTTATCATAAGGATGACCTTCTATGCGAATAAGTTCAATACCTCCATCTACCGTTCGTCTGCTCGTCTATACCACGATCCATCTATTGATGCATTCGATTTTGTATCATTGTATTTATCTGTCAATATATGTATTTGTGCATTGGTCTCTAAGCAATTTTCTTCCTATTAGTCTATATTCGTTTATTTGCCCGTTTTTCATTCGTTTCTCTATTCATCCCTCACACTGTGTTTGTCGTACGTATTATTGAAATTTTCTTAGACGCAAAGAACTGGAATAGAAATCTATCTATCACTTTACAAACATGCTCTCTCCGCAGGTAAAATTTAAAATATACTGTGGTCCTTCTACGAAATCGCTTACGATTGCCTAAAGGCAGATTTGTTCAGTTCTTATTCCATTGCAATTGATACAGGTTGTACTCAATGATCGTGTCTATCACCTGTACTGTATAATATTTTCATTGCAGATATTCCACTACTAAGCGGTTGGATGTGTTTCTATTTTTATTAACGATACTGAGATTTTTTGTTCTGAAGAAAAAATACAAAGCGCTATTAACAATATTACAAAAAAGACCAATATGATCTAAATTTGATAAAATTAACTTTTATGTTAAATTATTGCTAGAGATTCATTTTTATCATGAAATATTTAAAATTATGCCTTTTCGTCATATTAACACTTACATTTCATAAGAATGGTTTTATGGGAAAATCATCCCATCCAATTTATTTTTATTTTCGAATAGCTAATTTGTATCGATTTTCGTTATGTAAAAACTCTTTTTAAATGGTACGTTATATGGAATGTGGCCGAATTATTGAATCCATTTTCGATAGCGTTCATTTTTAAGCCAAGACGTGTTAGTAGACTTTTAGGTTGAACACAAGAACACATGGACAGACATCAAGCAGGCAGACAGACGGACAGACAAACGGAAAGACAGACAGATAGAGGGGCGGACAGACAGCTAGGCGGGCGGACAGACAAACGAACAGGCGGGCGCAAAGACAGCTATATGGGCGGACAGACAGACGGACGGGCGGCGAGACGGACAGTCGGACGGATATAAAAGCTTAAATCATTTTCTGAATCGTTTGGTATAATAAAAGTTCAGATTACCTTAAGCCCTTCTGGGTGTAGTATGCTTCCGCACAAACTTATAATAGCATATACCACAAGAGGTGTAAGATATAATAATCAAGGAATTCGGTTTTTAAATAATTTCTTAATGATTTTTCTAAACTTTTTTATCTTTCCAAACAATTTTTTTGCATAGCTACTGACACATTTTGTTAAATATCAGAGAAATAATTATTAACAATTTTTAATAAGCGGATGAATATCTTAGCTCATACATATATGTATATATATATATATATATATATTATATATACGTGAAGTGTCGTGAATATACTTTACCTGGTGGTGATGATGATGATGATGATGATAATGTGAACAAATGCTAAATCAACAAATGCAACATAACGGAAATTATTAATTTCATACAAATGTTTATATGTTTGCGCCAAGCTTCCTATACTACATTCTCCAATCTCTACTCTCTCTCTATTCTATATTCTCTATACTTTAGCAACATGAAGATAAATATGAATATTGAGATATATTTTATATAGATGCACATCACATCACATATGTATATATGCCATCATATACACATATATGCACATGTGTAAGTAAATAAAAACACATGAATATAAATTCGTATGCATAGAGGCGTATACGGTAAATACTATATGGATACGTTTAGCATTATAGGTATATTAGTACTCATACATATCTCTTACCGTATGATTTTGCTTATATATCATAAGTAAACATTGATATTGGGAGGACTATATTACCTTCAAAACGAATTTTGAATTCTCACCATCAAAACAAAATCTATGAAAATTATATTAATTTTGAATGACTTTCTTTTTTTTTAACAAATTTTAGTAGTAGTAAGTAGCTCAGTAGTAGTCATTGGGGAAAACATTTTTTTTTTTTTCAAAATTGGTTAACTGACTGCTTTAATCTCTCTGTCCTTATAATTATGTGAAAGTAATGAAATATATTTATTCTAAATATCTTTTATAACATTTTTTGCTGACCTATAGTTAGTAATAGCAATAGAAGGGACAGTAATAAGCGGGGGCATGGAAGGATGTGAAGTAGCTTTTTAACATGTACATCACATAAAGTACAACAATATTAATAGACCCTTCTTTTCTAGTAACGTTATGCCCACACCTTTACCATTATTTCGTAGTTTAGCTTTGTTCGATAGAGAATTTTACTTATTTGTTAACAAACGCTATGAAAAATCGCAATATATTTGTGGGTGAACATGTTTATATATATATATATATATATATATATATATGTTTGTATATAAGTACTATACGTATTATCCGTGTGCGATAGGTAGAAAGTTTCGTTGTTTTCATGATTTCACAGAGAGTTTATTGATTTCTAGCTTAGTTTTTGGTATTCAAAAGCCATTTACGTATGTTCACCTTTTTTTGGTAAAATGGGGGGGCTACTAGCAAACACCCACAATTTAATTAGATTTAGTATCCGTTTGGTGTGCTGTTCCTGATACTATTATTATTGCTGCTGCTGTTGTTGTTGTTGTTGTTATTGTTGTTATTGTTTTCGTTATTTTAGATATTATACTACGATAACATAGATTACGCCGCATGCCGCCTTTCCTTCCCCAACAGTTTAGATATTTATTTTCATTCACGAAGATACACTTTAAATATCTTTCTAAAATTGTATTGCTTTCTATTGCTTTCTAGGGTTTAAATGCGTGTATTTATGGTTAGTGTTTGAATTTAACGCGTTATTTCGATAGATATATATGCATATATATATATTTACAGGTAATTGTTCTAAAATAGGGTCCTGGCTTCTTCTTTGCTTAATTTTAAATTCATTGCCGTAATGAATTTAAACAGAGAACAGAAAATCAATCAAAAAACTTCATAGTAAAATGAACGGTCAAAGAATCAAATGGAATCTAATGCGAAAGGTATATAAAACGCAAAAAAACAAAATAAATAAATATAGGGAAAAAATTGACAATTTAAGTGAACATAATAAAGACATAGAACAAATAAGAGTTTCGGGTAAGTAAGTAAAGATGCTATTAGATGGAAGAATGTAATGCAAATATAGAAAAAACAAGAACTGTAAGCTTAGAAAATCTGTGCAGCAAGCAAAGAGGGAATAGATTACGTGAATTACTACACTATTTGGGAAAGAGCAGGATTGCAAAAGATGAATAATAAAGAAAAGCTAATTATTAGAATAAACTGAGTGGGTAGACAAAGCAAGTGATTAATTAAGAGCAGGTTGTACCAAAGGCGGGCAATGGGGGGGGGGAAAGAATAAATAGTAGTAGTGAGGGCGTAAGAGGTGGAAACTCAAAGACAGGGTTGCGAAAAACGATCTACACGTGCCATCGGCCATGTGAAAATTCTAAAAGAAAGCAGGATGACAAAAAAAAAAAACTCAAAATGTAATATGATTGGATAAATAGAAAAGGGGGCAAGACACTCGTCGTTAATGCGCGTATGCACGGTAGTTCCCATATATTTTTTATACTAGCAACAAAACAAAAGGCCTTGTTGTTAGGATAAACCTACAAAGAATTACAGTTAATGTTAAAGTGGGCGAATGAACAGATGGGAAATTCCTCTTGTACTAATTATTAGTGAATTCAAATCAATTCCTTGCGAAGGCAACTCAAATATACAATAAGGGGTATTAAACGGGACATGAGATGCGGAGAAGCAGAATCAAGTTAAGTGAACTGGTTCTTGTACATGATTCAAGTAGATTGTTCTAGAAATCAAATAGGGTTAATATGATCAATTTTAAATGTTCATTTTCATGGGAAATTTTCAATCAACTAAAACAAATTTTTGTATTTTTCCAAATAAAACTTTTGCTTACACCCATCATAAAAGTATGTGTGTGCGAGCGAAATGTTTTTTGTGTGCGGTTTTATAAGTCTTTGTGGTTTTTTGTCTCCTTCCATCAAAATATACTGAGCATCTGTTCTACGGATAGAGTTCGTTGCTCACTCACATACTATTCACTAGTTTTCCACAAATCAATAGAAAACTCTCTTCAGAATGCACGCGTACCTTTCTATTCATCATAAAATTGTTTTGCGGTCTTTATTGCTCTTTCTGTTTCTCTTTTCGGCATTTTTTGGCATTTATCACCGTATGCACCGTATGAGGCAACACTTAACGAAAGAGTTAATTTCGATTATTTTAAAATCTATTTTCATTTATAACAAAAAATATCTGTACATGTAGATGCACATAGATTGCTTACAAAAATATATTTTTATATGAAAAAAAGAAAGTTCAAAACTTTTCAAGAACGTTTTCTTTAGTTTTCTTTATACGATGTTATCCGTTTGTAGGCTTTCTTTTTTGGTTATTTTTTTTTTTTTTTTTTTAATAAAGTCCATCTCTCTGTAAGCCACTGGGATCCAAAATAAATTTTAAGCCAAATATAAAACGATTTGTATGCAAATTTATCAATAAGCTCATGCCCATGCTAACCGGTAAATGTGAAACGGTACTGCATTAATAAAAAAAAAAAAAAAACAATAGAAATTACTTCTTATTTGTAAAACTGAAATCCTTCAAATGGAGACGCTTACCGCCCATACATAAAACCCACTGATAAATTTGAATCAAACATTCCTTTGACATATGCGTCCTCGAAGTCCCATTTATAACAGATCGTGCCTACCGATTTTGACGTCTTACGTTGCCAAGCCCACATGGTAGCCATTTGAATTTTTGGATGCACTCGACTCCAAAAACTTACATCAATACCATATCGTGATACCGTAGTAGCCACAGAAAAATCGTGAAGTTTATATCTAGAAATGAGAATTAACTCAAGTATTCTTGTATACTGGCAGTAAGCAATTTTTACCTCGCCGCAAAGGCGGTATCGGTCATTATAGACGTAGGTTCGGTCCATTCCAATAACCATTCACCGCCCAAGGCTAAATGCTCTGAAACCGACCGCAAGAATGATACAGTCGACCGGCCGGTTTCGGAACTTACATTATATAAATCTAACGTTAATGTCGAATAGTTTCCACGATACTCAATAGTGCTTTGCGTTTGTAAAGGTGCTTCATCAGCAGCTCTTTGTAAGTCGGACTCAATGCGCAAACAACGAAATGGAAAATAGACAATTCCTACATTAGTAGCCATAGTGCTTGGATTAATGTTGGCATGTATTGTAGGAGTTTGCTATAAAAGTTACCGTAACTTGAAATCAAAATCAATATTTTCTTAATTATCAGCAAAACCTACTAATATATTATCATGTATCCTTGATACGTAAATGCCGCCAAATCTGAATCCAGCCGGTTGATTATGACTTAATATCCAACTCGCAGTCATTATCTTATTAGCTGCTAAGCGATGTTTGTAGTCCACGACAAGACCATCAAAAAAGTCGGGTTTCAAACGACTGGCAAGGAGGTGAAGTTGCTGGATACTTCCCGGATTTGCGCCTTTGTTGGCTCCCGAATATACTTGAAAGCACGGCGGGAATTCCGCATCCACTTTCGGAGGGCACCAATCACACTTCATTATTATATTAAAAAATATACGAAACTTCGCGTAAATTTCTTTGAAAGTATATAGAAATTTTTTGGTCTCGCTTTTTTTTTTATTTTTTTATTTTTTATTTTTATTATGAACAAAATGACAATTTTATAAAAAGAAACTAGAATATTTTCTCATTTAAAAAAGTCATCAACCAGTAAAAAAGGTTTAAGATTTCATTATTTAACTCAGTTAAAAAAATATTATTAAGAAGAAATATTTCCTTTAATTGGAAAAAAAAAAATTTAGATCTGTTACTCTCATTTGTTATATATTGGCGATGCATAATTTCAATTCAAATTTGAGCAAATTTTTTAGAACCAGCGAACGTTGTACACGCTACCACAAAAAACAACGAAATGCCATTAATGGACGATAAATGAAATATTTTGTGTCACCCCCACATACTAAAGCTTGCAACATTTCCTGGGTAACTACGCACACCAAAGATAATTAAACAACAAAGATAGGGGTAAAGTAAACGATTTTAAGTTACTTTTTCGCCTGCCGAAGCCTTTTCGCGCTTGCAAGAAAGCGAACCCATCACCCCGATGGATGGGGTTACATTCATTTCGTCATTTTGTTTGTAATGTTCAGAGATCTCACAAAGACGCTGACCTCTCGATTAACACCAAATTTAGCATTGACGTAATTATGTCCGTCTGTACGTTTTTCCTTGTGTTCACCTGTGTAACATCTGTGATATAGTTTCTCTTGGCTGTATTGATACTGATCAAGAGTGTAATCATTTTAGGGGGCGTTTGAAGCTTATTTCTCAATGTTACAAGCGTTTTTACAAAAAAATAAAATTCTAATAGTCTTTCCATTCTTGTACGGATATTAGAGGATAACTAGCTCAATAAATGTGGAAAGTTTTATAGATTCATAAGCTTTTTTTATTTTAAAAGCGGAGACATTCTCAGTTTACGTTGTACTGTCAGCGTGCCCTTAAAGCGATTTCATCAATTTTCAGTACATGCATGCATGCAAAGACTTTTGCAAAACATTGATGCCAGTATTCTCAGTCAGGCAAATATTTCGCATCGACATTACACAGAGGAACAGATATATGCACAGCCAGACAGACGGACGAACGGACGAACGGACAGACAGACGGAGAGACAGGCGGACATACAGGCGGACGGGCGGACAGACGGACAGATAGACAGGCGAACAGATAGATGGAAAGACGAAGATGTTTAACTCGATTCTAAATTTAATGCTGATCAAGAATATTTATACTTTGTGGTCTCTGCAGCTTTCTTTTGGGTGTTGCAAACAATTGAGTATAATAGCAGAAACTCGTAGAACGTAACTTAAGCTATCCAGCTTTAAGAAATATTTTTACAAATCAGAAACTGACAGTCCACTGTAGAATAGGCAGCGTCTGTGTAGTAAGTGATTTAAGGAGAGGAGAGCAGCAACGCCAACTTTTTCATATATACTCACTTTTTAATGGGATTATTTGCTACTCACATAAAAATGCTGTCTAACTAAGCACAAAAACTGACTTAGGTTTACATCTACTTTACCTGTACTTTAGTTTTAAAATGTAGGCCGAAAAATCGCCTTAATTATATCGGATATTTAGAAATTTACACTTGGGCTCACTTATGGCCTCACTTATGCACACACACGAAAATCAGCTTTATCCCTTATAGTCTAATACAAGAAAATATCTTTTATGTTAATCTATTTCCCGCTAAAGAGAGAAAGAATAAGTAATATTACTTCACTGTTCACAATAGACTGCATTATGTACTTGCAAAGTAGCCAATTAACAGTTTCAAAGAGAATGTAATATAGATAACATTGGGTTTCGTTAAGGCATACGCTGTTGGTTACATTTAATCTTCGTTTATCGTTATCGTTTTTTCGTTTACCGTTTATTCTGATAGAAACTTAGCACGTACACGTCAGTAGTATTTAGTATGACCTCAACTTAGGTCATAGCTTAGTGCAAGTCACAATTTAGAAATTATTACAAATATTTACCAAATTCAACTAAAAGTATATCTAAGTGTCTCTAAGTCACATAAAAATTTTCCGTATTTTATTTGATACTTTTTTTTTTTTTACATCTATCTCTACAATACCTATACATATATAGATCTTTTTGGTGTATTTGTGTTTATTATAAACAAATCAAAATAGTTTACACCTATACTCTTCAAGAGAGCAAGCACTCAGTCAGCTGTAAATATTAATAATATAAAAATAAAAATAAGAAAAAAAAGAGTAGAAAAGTGCTTTCTTCTTCTTCTTTCTTTTGAAGTACTTGATAAAAGGAGTAAATAAAGAAAAGGATCATTGTATTGTATTATGTGTATTATAATGAGAGTCCTTCTTGCTTTTAACACTTCTGTGCCAAGTTGTTATTTTGGTTAGTGTTATTATTACTGGAATTATGTTTGTTGTTGTTGCTGTTATTTATTATTATTATTATTATTATTATTATTGTTACACTTGTATGTTGAAGGCGTCGACAACGGCAACGATAATGTTGAAGACCACTTGATGTTTCCCATTCAAGTACTACAAAACACTTCATACGCAGCGTCGGATCAATAAGTGAAAAAATCAAAAACCCATAAAAACTTGACACAAACAAAACGTGCACACTTCTTTTATAGACCGTTGGTAGACTGCGTAGACTGCTCTTGTTGTAAATTCGATTTCATAAAACATAATACAAAATATAAAAATTTTGTAAAGGTTATAAAATTTTTATGAAATCTTTGTTTAAAAAAAAAAATAGTTGTAAAATTCAATTCAAAAGCAGTAACTGACAGTTATGGTAAAATAAAAGTGAATTTTGAAGATATTATTGCAAAATTTGATTTGTCTGTAGGGTATTAAAAAAGACCAGCTTATACCTTAAAAATATTTTCATTTCTACTTTGAGTGGCTATGTGTTAAACGAAATGAAAGGTTTTTCTGGCTTTTACAAATAAAAATAAAAGAAAAACCCTTAAGCTGCTCAATAAGTAATCATATCTTACTTACACATACGTTTATGAAATCGACAAAGTAACGAACTTGAGTTTTTCAAAGCAAAGCAAGCAACAAAAAGAAGGACATAAAACGAAAATAAGTGAAGAGTAGAGAAATTATCTTCTTCCGCTTAGGAAATAGACACAAAATACTACTACTTCAGTAGTAGTAGTAGTAGTAGCAGTAGAAAAGAAAGAATACAAAGTTTAGGTTAACAAGTGCGCAAGTAGTTGTAACGGAAGATAAACGTTGTCCTTTATAAGGTTTTTAATACATTTTATAAACTCGGTATTGTAACAATTTTTGTTACGATTACATGACATTATATTTTGTTGTCTTTCTTTATACATTTTTTTTTTTTTTTTGTGTTTTTTTCTTAACTCCTATCATGTGTGGGCTTTCATTGTATATTTAGTTCTATTTGGTTTTTAAGCCTCTTTGAGAAAAATATTATTTTTTCTGCTTTTGCAATCGTTAAGACTTCAGAGTGATCAGTTATTGATAAGTAGATACTTTACGGAAATAATGTAAGTACACTCACATACAAACATACATACGCGTCCCTATCCAACTTCCCTATGTCGCACAAGACATCTTAGTAATGAATGTTTGTTCAAGTAAAAGTTGCGAGTAAGCTTAACCAAATGTCAAAAAGATTGAATACACAACACAACTGTGTAACAAGTATGTGGAAAGGTTGACTTGTATTGATTTTATTTACTTTAGAAAATTATCTGTAAATTTTTTAAAAAATTTCTTTTCTATTATATCAGGAGATAATCTTGAGATTTTTAACAGATTATTAAGGACAATAATATCACAAAAGAAAAGCAATATATGCAATCTGTTCAATTGAACTGGCGTAATGACAAAGTAAATCAGACAATCTGAGATAAAGTTTTTTCATCCAAAAGAAAAATCCTTAATTTCTTTTTTTATCAAAAAAAAAAAAAAAAAAGTAAAGGATTTTTTGGGTGTACAAAACAAATTCTCTGTATTTTTTGATTAAATTCGAATTTATTTAAAATATAGTTGTAGCAAATCTAGATAAGTGCAACAATCTCCAACATTTACGATCTACAATCTTTTGTCACTTATAGGACAGTTTACAGACGCAGCCGGGGTAAAAACTTGTTGATAATTTAGAGGCGAAATAATCATCAAGATACCATTTTCGCGCATCTTCAAGTTTTGTGAACTGAACAAAGGCTAATCAGAATAGGTCGTTTGCTAGAGAAGTCCCCGGCTCAAGTGCAGCCATGTTTGGGCTCCTTGATTTCTTTCTCATGAGGTTTTGTTGGCTTGTCATGACTTTTCGGTTTCCTTTCTCCTTTTTCCTTAAACGCCGCCCTTAGTTTGACTAGTTGGACCCGATGATATCGCTCAGATGTAATAGCTTCACCAGGCTTTAAAGTCCGTAGTATATATAGATAATTCTTTTCCAATCTCAGCAATAGCAATTTTTCGGCTTCAAAAAGGACATGGATGGTTCTTCTGAATCGTTAACATGCACTGACCTTCTCAGATTTTGCTCCATGTGACTTATATAGATTTCGATTGATGAGTTACTGCCTCTCCGAACAGAAATTCCTCTCCTTAGGACAATTCCAATACAATTGAATATTTTTGTAAATAACTTCAAACGATCAGTTGTCCTTTCGATACCGAATGTATACTCCGTCCAAAAATTAGAAAACTTTAACGATGACTAATATTGAAGAATGTTTTGAATGACATGTGTTCTACTATATTCTTTTTCAATAAACGGCCAATTTTAATCCTTCTAAAGTTAAGGCCATTCCAATAAAATTAAAATCTATGTTATGGTCCACTTTATGAAAGGACAAAACTTTCGAATTACTGACCTTCCAAATATTGCCAAATAAATGTTAATTAATAGGAAGTTATCCCATCAAAAAATTTGTCACGTAACAAATTTCTATTCGGGCAAATGCAATCAAAACACATTTACAGAGAGTCCAATGGATCTCAGGCAGCCGGTGGTTTTTAGCACAATGATATCGTTTTGAAGGCACAGTTAGTTTTTCATCAGCGTGGATACTGTAGAGTATGAAATGTTGCTTGTGTTTTTTGGTTAGCATAGACGACTACAATCCCTTCGAAGTGTCATACCTCAGTAGTAGCGCATTGTAGGCGAAATTTCCTCGTTCGACCTCAAAAAGTATCAAATTTGACAATCATTATGTAATGAAAAAATCATAACGATGTTGGCCAAATACTGCCTCCTCCCCTCCTTTGGTTTGTGTCACGAATAATACAGGATATATTAAGTTTATGTGGACGTATGAAGCAGCCGGAAGGATTTATAATTGACTAAACTTCTTTTATACTGATCAATATAGAAGAATTTACTGAGTGGATTTTAGCTTGTCGACTGTACGTCCGTCAGATGTCTTTGCATATATATTTGTGTTCAACACGTAGCAATCTTTTAAACGTTTCGAAGAATTTTTTATGCACTGAAGTGTTTTGGTCTAAGGACGAACACTGTGAATTGGCTCGGGCCATTTTTGCTAAAACTTAACCATAGTAAGGCCTTATCTTGAAAAAGTCATTATATGACAAAAGATTGCAATTTTGAAAATCTCCCTACTGCCCACAATCATAAGATTTCATAGGTCAACAAAAAACAAGAAACATTATAATCGAGTAAGGCCGATCCTTAAACATCCGACGTTGCATTAATGTAATTCTTCATTGAGAAAATTATTTTGAATCGATTGACATAAAAGAAATTGAATCTAAATTATATCCTTCTCTGTGTTAAATACATCCGCATGAAGATAATATATCCTGCGTTATATGTGGTGCTAGGTATAACACATGAAACATTGCTTTAATAGAGGGATCGAGTATTTAAAAATCGACCTTGCCTAACTGTAATATTTTAAATGTTTTGTTTATTGTTTTATTGCTTCACAAAAATGTTTTTTTAATTAATTGCTAAATATGTAAATAAGTTTTATTACTCGTTTTTATACCCACCATCGAAGGATGGGGGTATATACGATTCGTCATTTTGCTTGCAACTCCCAAAAGAAAGCTTCAAAGACCTCATAAAGTGTGTATATTCTTGATCAGCATCAAATTTAGAATCGTCTTAAGCATACCCGTCTGTCCGTCCGTCTGGCCAACTGTCCGTCTGTCTGTCCATCCATTTGTCTGTCCATCTGTCCGCCGGTTTGTCTGTCTGTCCGCTTGTATGGTTTAGGCTTTTATATTTGTCTGTCTGTCCATCCGTCCGTCTGCCCGTTCATCCGTCTTGTAATGTCTGTGCTAGACATTCTGCTGGCCGTAAAAATGAAATTTTAATAGCAACGTTAAATGTGCATTCACGCACATTGCTATTGAAAATGGGCCAAATCGGTTAAAGAACACGCCTACAATGTAACATAAACTAAAAATATCTCCACTTTCTGGTTGTCTTGCGCACTACTTATAGATTATACAATAAAAATTTCCACAATACAACACAGAGTATCGAAATGTAGAATTCTTCTGCATTTTTCTTTTTTTTTTTTCATATAAATTTGGTGGGTATAAAAGATTCAGCGCAACCGAATATACTTTTTTTGCTCTTGTTTAATTTACATAGAATTGCAATCTTAACAACTGCGGTTTCGTTTATTTGTTAAAAATTACAACTTTTCTTCAAATCATTTCAACAAATTCAATAAGTTTCGTTTCATAGAAAAAACAAAAAAAAAAAAAAAAAAAAAGACAGCAAAAGTTGTCGGTTAAAATATTTCAAAATTTTACAAAAGTAAATAATAATAAATGAAAACTAAAACTCGGCAAAATTATCCGCAAATTTAAATTTTGTTCATCTTGGTAATGAAAAGGAAAACTTTTTGTAAAAGTTTTCACAAAAAACGTCCACTATTACAAAAAAGTTTTTGTATCTCATTAATTGATAACGACAGTCACAACAGTTATTAGGAGAGAAGGGGAACAAAAAAAGGAAAATCTGAAAATTATCTTTACATGAAAATCGATAATTATTGAATACGATCCTACTAACTTGAGCACAAAAATTAACCAGTTCGTTTGCTTTCTTGCGAAATCTACGCGTTTATCTACATCTGCTCATCATTAATTCTGAATAATAGAAAAGAAAAAAAAAAAAGAAAATAAGTTTCGTAATCAGTTTTTGTTTTATGAGTCATAGTTTTCAAACAAATTAACTTTGTATGCAGTGCAGTGAGACCGAAAGTTAAAAAAAAATACCCCAGCCTTCCCCTTTCCCGACAACTCTTCTCACTGCTCTTCTTACTCTAAATTCAGCTAACGTTACTTCGCATTTAACCAAACTTTAGCTTTGGCATCGTCTTTTTTTTCGCTCTTTTCACTCTTTTCTTTTCAATGCTTTTTTCATATTCTCCGCCGTTGTTTAGTTTGTATCTAACACCTGTAAACAACTTTGTAGAAGATTTTCCTAAATGGTCACGTTTCTCAGGTTAAACGCTACTGCACAGAGAAAGAAAAAAACCAAGAAAAGTAAAAACCAGAAACACTATCAGCACAGGGAGCAGTATTAACAACAGCGATAATAACGGTTACGACAACAACACACACAACCTAACATAAAAACCATAAAACATTTAAGTTAAGAAACTTTATTTAGTTGAGTTTAAAGAATTTTCAACAGAACAAAATCTTGAACTTTTTTCAAACTATTTTCTAAATGAGATGATTCTCTATTTTTTGTTATATTCTCGCTAGAATTTTGTAACTGTTTTTTTCTTTTTTTTTTTCTTTTTTTTTTAATGCAAACCACCGATGGATGGGGGGTATATCCAGTTCATCGTTTTGTTTGCAACCCCCAGAAAGGACCGTCAGAGAGACCATAAACTATGATTAGCATAAGCATGATCAGCATGATCAGTATCAAATTTAGAATCTAGTCTGTCCACTCGTCCGCATGTCTCATGTCTGATGCCTATGGGAAACATTCTTGTGGCTGAAAACGTGAAGATATCGGCTTCAAATTTGACAAAACTTTAGAACTTCTTAAACATAGGCTGATGCACAAAATGGTTCAAATGATAAAAGTACAAATTACAGTACAACGTAAGCTGGGGGAGCAGCTCTTTTTTCGAAGGCAAAAAAAGAAAACAAATAGTTTTTTTTGTTCATTAATCATAAACCATAGTCTGTCGGTTTATAAATGATGTGTTAATTATCCTGTATGGACCAAACGGGCCACGCCCAACCAATGAAAACATTTACCATTAGGAGTTAAGCATTAAAGACTCAATAAAGTCTACGTATTCTTGACAGAACCTATCAAGACGTGTCCGTCTATCCGTCTCTCAATATGTGTAGTATCGGCGGTAAACATATTCTCGGTCACAATAATAATAAGATATGGATAGGATATGAATAAAATTTAATTTCAAAAATCGATAGTTTCTGCGCGGCCGCCGATATTAAAAACACAGCCGAATCGGTCGAAGGGCAAGCCTGTAGTGTAAGCTGCAAATATTTCTACTTTCTGGGTGTTCCTCATAAGCTGTATCATAAGCTGTATCATAAGC
>KK351137.1:524122-535695 GCA_000671755.1 Glossina brevipalpis | reverse complement strand
CTATTAAGTCGACCATACTCTCTTCGTAATATACGAAACCTAATTACTATGAAATCAACAGTTTTGTAACAAGTTTTCATTATTTTAACACATTTACCGGTTGTTAAATGATCGACATTATAAAATGGCATACACTGCTTTCAACATATGATGCCCTGAATGACAATTCTGTTGTACATAAGTTAACTAAAAAATTTTGTCAAATCCGGATCATGAAATGAATAAGGGTGTGATGTTATTTTAAATATAACTAGCAAAGTCACAAACCAAATCAGTTAATAGAAGCCTTTTAAGCAACTAACAAAATGAATAAATTTTTCCGAAAACAACTTGATATAAGCTCTACTCGTTGGAAAGGATATTCATCAAGGATGTACGTAAAACAAGTTTTGTTTTTTGCAGCACTTGCTATAGCCAGAATGGACAGTTAAACTCCCGTTTTTTGAATGTCATATATGGCATAGCAAAAAAACTTTTTTATATCAAATTTTACTCACGTAACAAAAATTGATGTTTTTCTTCTCATTTGTGTTCAAAAAAGTTTCAAAATCGTGCTATTTTAACTCTATTTGATATAAATCCTTCCAACACTTTGATTAACAGGACTCTATTAGTCGCTTAACAGGCCTCTGTTAACAGTTTTGGTTTGTGACTTTGCTAGTTATATTTAAATATAATTTCACACCCTTGAAATGAATAACCCTATGCTTTATGAAATATTAATTTTCATGATTAATCTTTACACTTGAAAGCACAGCTTTAGCTCTTAACATCTTAACTTATGCTTACCCAGTACTATTAACCCGGACTTCTCGTATTCTCATATTGATGAAAAACAAAAATGTAAAATATAAACTATTTTTCTGAAAAGGAATTTACTTTGTTTTCCTAATACCCCAAGATTAAAATTAATAAGAAACTTATATTGGGCTACGGTCGAAAGAATAAATTAAATTTCAATATTAGGTGGACTTGGCAGATCTTTCTGATTTTCATAGAAAAATTGTAGGATAATAAATAAATTGTAGGATAATATAGCATCAGGTGTAGTTCATAAGTAATACATAAAAATTAAATTTTTTTTTTTTGCTTTTAAAAACACGAATGTTCTCAGTTTATGCTATACTGTATATGAATCTTTAAACCGATTTGACCCAGGTTTCAGTACTAAACTGCGTGCATGAGCTGCCAATGTTTTTCCCATTTGCCAATATGACCGTGATATTTTAATTTTTGTCATCGGGAGATTTTTTACTATAAACATTACACAAATGGCCCTATGGACAGACGGATGGACGGGCAGTTAGACATAATTAGATCAATTCCAAATATGATACTAATCACTGTTGTATGAGATTTCTAAAGTTTCCCTTTTTGGCATTGCATTAATTTGGAGGAAATGAATATATCTCCATATCAGTTGTGGCCAAGAGAGAAAAATTAAACCCCTTCGATGGCAAGACATAAACTATCAATTGTAGGTTTATTTTATATAAAATTAATATAATTAAATAAATACATTAAACATTTCTCTTATTATTTTTTTAGGAGAGCCTTGAAAAGCATTCTATCCAATCTATGTAATCTATTACCCACACACGCAGTCAACAACGATTAAAAAAAAAACGATAATACGGTAACTTTTTTACTTACATTTAACTTTTGAAGTCTGACACGTATGCCGCAGGCTTTTTTCGCAAACCCCTTGTACACCTGCATAGGATTTTATAACGAACTCTATTCGTATATGAGACACTTTTAATAGTTGCGTCAATTTGTTACGTGATAGCAGGACCAGTTGTTTGAACCATATGCTCTCTACCCCACTAAGTGTGTGCACGTTTATGTTTCTTTTTTAGGGTGTGTGTGTGTATGTGTGTATGGATGTATGTATGTATGTATGTGTACATATATACACATTTAAGCTTACCTAGTTTTGGGTGCTAATACATTTAAGTTGGCGTGTCACACACCTTTAAGCTAACGGAATAGCAGTATTGCAGTAAAAATTGTCAGTACGTGTTTGCTGGCAAGAGAGTAATTGGCTCAACCAGTGATTTCCAAACACTATTACTATTCACTATCATTCATGTTCTATATTAATAATAATTTTTAAAGAAAGAAAATTAAAAAATTGAATAGAAAATGTATGGAAAAATATTTAAAAAAATAATTTTAAGAAAATTTGTGGAAGTTTGTGGAAATTCATCTTAAAGAAAGTTGCCTTAAGAAACGTTCTTATAATTTGGCAAAAAAAAACCAAAAGTTTTCGTTAACATTGAAAAACAAAATAAGAAAAAATTCTAGACGCCTTAAACAAATTTGGAATTCTTCAGTAATACTTGCAGATAAGCAGTGTTATTAGAATTGTGCCCGGGTCAGCAAGTAATATATATGGATTGATGACGACATAGATAAGCAGTTGATTGGCATGAATCGCTTTAGGATTTCATTTTTATTACAGGCATCGAATATCCTTCTCCCAAGCCAAATGAATAAGGCCTTTTTTTAGTTGTTAGATTTCCCTATGAACGGAGAGGTCTAAGAATCCAAGTTACGCCAAGAAAGCGTTTTACACTCTTTTCTTGAGAGAGCCAAATTGTCTTAACAAAAACACGTTTTTTAAAGAGAACCAATCTATGTAAGTATTTTTGCAAAAGTTTTTCACGGGCGCACTTTAAGAACGAAGTACGGTATTCGCCACCGTTTGATATATGGATTCTGAACAAAGACTAATTAATAAATCCACCACCAAATTGGAAGGAACGTAAAAAGTCAGCGAAAATTAAATTATTACATGGAACTCTTATGAGAGACACAGAGAGAGATATACGACATCATACGCAAACGGTAATCTTAAGTTAATAATAATCGTGAATTTAAGTCTGTGATAAATTTAAATCTATCGTGTACAAGTAAATTCAAATGGTTCTTGTTTTCGTAAAGTAAATAATCTTGCTTAGCGAAAAATTCTTTGTTGTCAGAATGCATGTGATCCTAATAACTCAACTTGACTCTCGTATATCTAGTGAAGAGTCAAAGATTAAATTCGAATATAAGCTTCCCACTGCCCACATTTATGTCTCGAAGAGTCAGCGGACTACAACTTGTAATTCACACAACAAAATAAGTATTAAAAATTTATTCTCAGCTAGACATCCAGTAAAAAAAAAAACGGATGTGCTTAGATCCTAAATAAATATGACAAACTATTGAAATTGTATTGAAATTTATGATTGATGGCAGTAGTTGATATTAAAGTTAAGTATAAAATTAATTTTATTTAGATTACGTACCAGCGAACATATAATGGAATGTTGTAGAAATTTTTATTAAGTTAGTAGGTATCAAAAGTATTCATGTAGGCGAATAAATAAAGTGAGGAAGAATAGGTATATAAACAAATTACATGTACTTAAGGAGTCGTTCCTATGATTGTCTTTTTTCTATAAACCAACTACGTATATTTAAGGATAATATAATATATAATATATAATATATAATATATGATATATAATATATAATATATAACATAATATATAAAACATAATGTATAATAGAAAATATATGTAAAGTAACATAATTCCCTTTATTTGAGCAAATTTTTCAGCCTTAAAGAATTAATCGCATTTTTTTTTTGTTATTTTGCTTATTATATTATAAAATTCACATATTATCTTTTTGGTTAGATTGTGTATTAATGCCATAAAAAAAAATATTTTTTTTTTTTTTTTTTTGCTTTCACGGCATTTTTTTTCAAACTTCTGTTTTACAAAGAGGTACACAAAGAAGTTTAAGAACCTCTACTATCCAAAGTAAAAACGTATGAAGCGTTTATCATTTGGTTCAATTGCTAAAAGTTAATTTCATTTACTTTTTACGTTAGGTAAACAATGGTTCTGTAGTAATTTAATTGAGGACACGCAAAACTAACTAATTTTGTTGGGGAGCGAAAAGGAAAAAGAAGAAGAGAATAAAATTTAGCAACCATTCGTTATGATAATGAATAACATAATAAAGTTAACAAATGAACAATTTCTTGTTCATTTGGAGAAGAAATAAGTAAAACGTGTTCAAAAAAAAAAAAAGAACAGGAGGCATTAAATCAGAAAAAGGAGACTAGAAGAGATGGCCTGAAAATAAATCCATAACAAAATCTCAAGAACAGAAGAAATTTATATTTGAAAATTTATTGCTTTTTTTTTAAAGATTAGCTTCATATCGAATTCAATATTTGATTATGATTTTACTTAAATATTTTTTTTTCAACACATATATTTTATTCTACTGTCCGTCGTCTAGATGTACAATTTTTAATTTCACAAACCATTTGCGGTTTGTTTAATATTAATTAAAAATCTATTTGATGCAGAATTTGAAACAGTCAAACGTACAGCAAAAAAAAAAAAAACAAAAAAAAACAAAAAGAACGCATTCAAACATATACTCGCAAGCGAGATGCTAGCATAATAAAACGAACGACCGACACATAAATGAATATATGAATGAATGAACCGAATGACAGGACAACAGCAGCCATATGAAGAAGTTGGCACACGACATACTGCAATATCATGTACTACTACTACAGCAAAGAGAGCGTAAAATATATTCTTGTGTATATGTGGGCAGATATGCATGTTGACGTGTATATATATGCATATATATATATATATGTGTATATATATGTAGATATATACGTGTGTATGAATATATGCGTAGTATGCGAACATGATGATGATGGCATTTTGCATGCTTGTACATGATGTCGTCAATATTGTTATTCGGGCTTGTTGTTGCTTGCTGGGTAATGTCGTGATGGTTAACACTTTTTATAGTCACACCAAGCAAAATGCAAAATAGTATAATATATAGAATGCGCAGTACAGTGCAAAGTACAAATAGCTAAAGTCAAATGATTAATTTTTCTTTGTTCGTTGTGTGTGTAGGAATGTTTTTTTTTTTTTTTTCTTTTTTTTCATTTTTTTCTTTTTTTTGATTTTTTTTTTTATTTTTTTTTTTTTTTTTTTGATATGCAGTTCGAGTTGGTAGATATAAAAAGACCAATATATTTAAACTTAGGAATTTCACAAGCTACGTCTACGTCCAACCTTTAAATTGAATTAGGTTAGAATAGAACTGAGTTCAGTTAATTGGGTTTTCAACAAGAGAAGGTTACGTAATATTTATTTTTATTTATTATTATTATTTATTTCAAGATGTGAAGTATTCTCATTTAATGCGGAATGAAGAAATCGTATTTCAAACAATCAATCAAAAAATATGCCTGAAAGCTTTATAAGGATTACTCACTAAGATAGGACGGCAGCAAAGCACAAAGCTAGTAAGGCAGAGCCAACCAATTAGACAAGTATTGGAAAATATGTTATGTCTCCGCGATCTTTTGGTACTACATTGTATTGAAGCCTGCATATCTAGTAACACTCAGCTGATCGTCTCAGGCGAACGTGTGCTTAAAAGATGACATTTTAACTTATACTTTTTGTGAAGATAGTTTTCTAACTCTTTGCTCGTGTAAAAAGTTATATTGATATGAAAATGAGTGAAGTAATATATCTGATAAAATACGCTATGTGATGCTTCTTTACGATAAAGAAAAGGTTAAAAAGAGGTAAAAGAAAAAAATTGTGAAATGTACGATAAGAATGCTGTGAATGAATGAAGGACGACTCAGTAGTAATTTGCTCTATTCTGTTCGGCAAATCTTGATGTCAAAGATGCACCCTGCTCTGGTCTGAAAAAATCGTTGCAATTTTGCATTTTGATGGAGCAAGACCGACACTCAAGCAGCCAGGAAATACCGGAGGCACTAAACATCAATCATATGATAGTTTGGAATCATTTGGAAAGAGCAAGTTGCAAGTTGCGAAGAAGCTCAAAATTGTACCAAAAGAAAAATGTTGGAGACTTAACAAGAAATCATAAAAGATATCTTGGTTCAGTAGTCATAAAAAATATCTATTTTCTCAAGACAAATTTTGACTAAATTAATTATTAACTAAAATTAATTTATAAAAATTCAATTCTGAATTCCACACAAGTATCCATACCCCAGATAGAAATGTTTATTTGTTTTTGTAAAGCATTTCGAATAATTTTCTCAATCATTTAATTTATAAGCAGATAACTTGGTAATTGGCAAACATCGACGAGTACAAAAAAAATTATTGAAATATTTGAATTAAAGGTTTTTATATAAATTCATCTCAAATTAAATTAAATTTTTGACCGTATAAGAGAGACATTTTAAGAATAAGAATAAACAAACAACAATACTAGACTGCTGAGGAGCTCATAGAGGTAGATGAAATATTTCATTTTCATTGTCATTAATTATGAAATTTAGCATTTAGCCCTAAGCAAAGTTTTAAGATCAAAACTCAGAATCTGTGAAACTTGCAACAGATGCCAACATTGAACCGGTTCACGATAACACACTGGATAATTGAAAGCGACAACCACTGCCGCCCAGCGAGTGAAAGACCTATTTACGTACTCGGCTGTCAGGGGTAAGCCGAGGTTCTGTGGGACTTTAATACACACGTTACACTGTTCAATTATTTTGTGAAGCCATAAGCAGTATATTAGGCAGTATATAGCTGTGCTTGCATTTAAAATCTCTCATATAATCTCGGATCATCTTCTTTCCTAGATTTTCAATATCCGCATGGAACAGACAGTCTAGTACCATACAATGGGTCCAAACACTACTCCTTAGGCGAATAGTACCAGCGGTAATTAACGTGACCTCCCGAAAAAAAATATACTCACGATCAGATTCCTAACTATCTTTGGTCTACTAATTAGATCTTGAATTTAATCTGACGTGGATAGAAGAAATCCACTTAAAGCAAAGTTATTGCTCCAGACAAAACTTGGGGGAAAAAACCGCCATTTTAATCTAAAAGCAAACAGAGTTAATTATGTTGTTCGTGACTATACAATGAGAGATCTGCTATAGAAGCTGCAAAACATACATTATCCAAATTTCAAATGTAAATCCCTTTTGATGGATAAAAAGAACTTATTTGTATAAAATGACTTTTATTATACGATTTTGATTTGAATTTTATATTATAAATGAAAAAAATTCGCTCCCCTTACCTTTCTCTCTGATGTAAAGCTTCTTTTATTATCGTATGTAAGTCTGAATGTCAGTTATATAAATGTGTCTGTCTGTGTATGTAAGTGAATATATATCCACTCTTTTGAATAAATGTTCGAAGTGAAGCGAACATATACGCATTCACTTATATCCAATATGCAACTGACAGGGTGAAACTGCGCAGTTGACAGTTTAATTATTTTTCATTTTTCTTTTTTTTTTTTTTCATTTCTTTTTTTATCAAATAATTTCTGTGGTTAACTTGACTATGCATGAAATTCTATTGAACTGCCTTCGGTTATATGAACAAACTATCATTGAAATGGTGCCAAATGCATGGAAAGGACGGAAAATGCTATTTAAAATTAATGTTTGTAATTTTTGTACAACAAAAAAAAAAAAAAGGAAGAATTTTTTTTCTTTCCATATACATGCGTGTACTTGTAAATACGCTATTTAAACTTTCACTATACAATCAGGATTATTGCCAAAAATCGTGCATTATGTTAATTATATAGCGATTTGTACTTATTGTTGCTTGTTTTTTGATTAATGTCATGTCCTTGGTTAGAATGTGTGCATAATAAACTCGTTGTATTCTCTACTATATCTGGTTATTTTTATTCAAATATATTTTTTTTATTATTATTTGATGCGCCAATAAAAACGCAACGACCCGCAACAACGTTTCCGGTTTCAACACACAAAACTATTCATGGTAAATCGGTTTTAAACCACTTCAAGTATTGAGATTTTCTCCTTTATATGGTTAACACATAGATAGAAAAACCCATATAAAAGTAATGTACATATAAGCATGTCATGCTTGCTTGCCTGCTTAGTTGCCTGCATTTTTAGGTTTACTGATGTGTATCGTTTCGGTCTTATCTCATTTGTGTGTTAAAGCTCTTATGATTTTCACAATACTTGTCTTTCTCTACTTTTACACTTCCACATTAATCGATTTTTCATGTATGCTCTCAGATAATTTTCTTTACTGAACTTTGACCCAATCTCGACATGTGGTAAATACGGAATAGATCATCCATAGACTTTTTCTTTTTTTTTTTTTTTTTTTTTTTTTCTATCGACGAAGTAATATTAAAGGCATATATCGAAAACTTAAACACTTTGCAAAATTAAAGTCTTTTAGCAGTATAAAGTATAAAATTCATTTTAAGTCGCTTATATAAGCAAAGCTATAGTAGGAAGTACTTGGGCAGATTCTTTTAAAATTTATATTATATAATATATGATATTTCCACGTCGTTTTCCGACTTCTCATCGAGCTGAGTAGGATATCTACACTGAGCTTCAAATAAAAGCAGGAGAGTATTTTTGATTGACAAGTTCTTTATCGCAGAGCTTTTATGAAATCAGTCGATCATCGAACTTATCGAGCAAAAAATTGATATTCTGGTCGCATATTACGTTACTGGGAAGATGTTGTAAGAGAGTCACATGGCGTTTACAAAAGTCTCCTAGATATCTTAATTTGGACACACTAGGTTTCCAAATCCAACAATAGCTTGATATTAATTGCTTTACAGATCTATGTTAATCCTTTTACAGAGCTCTGTTAATGTTATCGGTAAATGTCTTTGCTAGTTAAATTCGAATTTATCTTCACATCCTTAGATGCTTTTATTTAGATAAAAACGCAATTACATTTAATTTAAGTAATATTTTGTTCATGGCGTCACAACTATACCAATCCTAGCAATCGACGATTGCTATCGGTATTTTTAATAAAACAACTATTTTTCTAGTCTGAAAAACCGAAAAAGATAGCAATGTTAAGTCTTCAGTAAGAAAGAAGAGAAACAAAATGATTTTAATTACAATTTCGCATACACATATACGGTATGATATATCGAAAGATATAGTAGATATAGTAATGTGCTTGCGTAAAATATAGGAAGTGAAGTAGTATATGATGAAGAAATAGAGCAGAGGCAGACAATAGCCCCAAGTTTTTTTCTTCTTAATTGAGCCAACGCTTCAATATCACAAAACAAAGACAAAAAACAATTGCCCCCAATTGTCTTCTTCCTAATTAGGCCAACACTTCATTATCACAAAATGAAAAAAGTATGAAATTCAAAATTGATAGTGTTCTGAAAGGAAGCTCACAAATTTCATGGTATAGGAGGAAGATTAATTTTAAAATGAAAAACACGATGAGACGATTCCTTTACCCACCAAAAATCTATCAATGTAATATTAAGCGATTTCACACAGAAATTTGTAGGCTCTTTAGATCCACTGGTTCGCAGTTAAATCCCTGCTTCTCACTTCATATAACATAGCAATGTTAGGGTTTTTTTTTTTTTTGTTATACCTTTCAAGACCCAAACAACATGGTCGGTTTTGGGAAAATTATTTGTTTATTTCAATGAACAATAAACCATCAGCACTTGCGGCGCTTACTTGAATTTATTCTTATCATTAAAGCGACAGGCTATCATGGTTGTCCTATAATATTAAAGATATTGCTTTGGATCCTATATTTTTTGAAAGTTTAAATCATCTTAAGTGGAGTAATTTGTCAAGTTTACGAACGTCGCCACAACCGATTTCCATATCTCCTATAACTTTGCTTGAACTGTTATATTTTAGAGAAATATATGTCAAAGGAATTGAACATTCCCCTAAAAATTTCCGTCTTCTTTTCCCGTAATAGAAGCTTCAGGAAAAATTCTACTAAACCTCATGGTTCACGAAAGTGCCTCTACATTTACAGCTGGAGCCATATATATTCTTCAAGCTGTGAACTTTACCAATAATAAGAAACTCAAAAGTGTTATTGTCAGTGATACCCTATCTGTATCAAAAGCTATCCAAAATCCCTGAATTTCTAAATGGAGTAATCATTAACAAAATAAGAAATATTACAGGAATATCGTAAGATAAGATTATAATACTTTGAGTACCGGTTTGTTGGGAAATGAGCAAGCTGATCGATCGCCGAAGTCTACTGCTTCTGCATCTACAATTGTGGACGATATCAAGGAAAAGTTGGACCTTCAAAGATACGTTCAAAAAAAGTGAAAGAGAAAATCATAGAAACTAATCAACAATACTATAATCAGCATTACTCTTCTGTTAATCAGGACCTTGTTCCTTCAATATATCCAACGAATATTGACAAAGTCAAGATTAGAACATTTGCTAGAATTCGCTTTGGCCATACTATTGTAACACACCAATGGATACTTAACAAACGTTCTGCTCCAATCTGCAGTTGTGGTCAAATACTTCTATTAAGACATCTTCTTTGCGACTGCGTAAAACTTTCTCTGATTAGAAGAATTATATTTGGATCAACCGAAGCCAGAGCTACCCTTCAAGCTATGGACTTTGCCTGTAGTAACAAATCTTATTTAGTTCGTTAGTCTAGAGATTATAATAATAATAATAATGAAGACATATTCCTAACTGCTGACATAAATTACGTACGTATTTATATTGTTTTGTTTTCAAAGGGAATGCAATTTGTACGCATCGTGTTAAAAATTCATAAACGAAACGGTCAACATGAAAAAAATTGTTTTTTTTTTTCACAATTATTATCAATGAAATCTAAAATCCAATGCAATGTAAATGAAATGCTGGTTATTCAGTTTTTATGGAAGCGCTGCTAGGATAGTAAAACATGATTTATTACTGAAAGAAAGATTAGAGATATGCCGTAAACTGTAGGGGTCTTCTTAATAAAAATTTATGTATTTTTTTAATCATAAACTTTAAATCAATATACTGAAGCAAGGAAAAATCCCAAGTTTCTTGTTAGTAATAAAAATTGAAAAAATTAATAAATCGAACAGAACTCAATGCATTCCTTATTCTATTCTATTCTTAGTTGTTGTTCTTTTGTCTTTTCAATCCTTTCCACACATTTCAATTTAATATTTACATGCAATGTTTGTGTTTTCAATAATTTTCACAAATATTTGTAACAAAAATTCCAAAATATTCTTAACTCAATATTTGACAAGAATTATTGAGAAAAAAAAAATAAAGAATAAAAAAAAAGCAAATACTTTAACAAATTACAAAAGCTTATGAATACACAGTGAATGCTCCTGACAACAGTACACATATTACTCTATAAAACAATTATTCCTCAATCTCTAATTGTATTAATTATTACGTCAATAATGTGTTGCGATCTGGTTGACTTTACAAATATATGTTTCAGTTGCATATTGAAATATTTAGGACAATAAAAATCTCAATCAAGTAACTTTAAATTGACTTTACATTGATCATTAATATTTTAGCTTTATATGGGATCTCTAAAATGTGGACTTTTTGAACTCATATTTGAAATGAGAAATTTACTAATCCTCTACACTTTTTTGGTAGACATAAAAACACTATAATGAAAATAATCACTGGAAAGTAGTTCTCTATTACCGGTTGGGCCATTTTTTTATGCATAAAA